>JABSTR010001672.1:0-220000 GCA_013339765.2 Haemaphysalis longicornis
GTGGTGGATTTGGACTGGCACATTTGTTTATCCGACAAATAGTTTCTAGGTTGTATGTTTCTGAGAGATCAGATAGATTGCTTTCTACGTACTGTGGTACAAGTCCGACTACGTGATGTCATTCCAGACTATGTAGTTTCAACTTCTGAAATGCGATGTGTACGTGTACGCGGGTTCTTGCGCGAGGTGGTGGATGCTTTTAGGATTTGGAGGGTTAGGTTTTCCTCGGAGTATTTGAGTAGTGTACCGCGGAAACGTTTGTACAAAGATATTGATGTGTGTCTGCCTGTTCCGATTTTATCGTCAGTTATACGCAGTGGGTTCAGGTAAAGATGTTCTAAAAAGAGTGAAACGAATGCCAGTACGTTCATCTGTTAAATCTTTCTTCTTTAAACTTCATAGCGGCACGCTTCCGGTAAAACCCTGGCTGCAGGAAAAAGGACTATATGTACACCCATGGACACTTAACTGTAGACTATGCCAAAAGCTGGAAACAATTGAGCACATCTTTCTGGACTGTTGGGATGCGGTGTTTCACTGGGACATCCTCCAACGAACCCTGAAAAAAGACTTACCATTAACGCCTTATGGCATTCGCTTTTTGCCCGTAAACAATGACGGAGGCGTGCCCTATGATATGTTCATGGCACTTAGTCTGCATTCTATGTGGAAAACTCGCGTGGCGGTTCAAAATGCCGAAGAGGATGCTCGCACAGTGCGAGAGTACTTCATTGAAAGCGTTGCTTATATAAGAGAAGTTTATCGAGTCATGCCGGAAGAGCCTGAGTGGTTACCCATTCTGGATGTTCTAGCGCAATTTAAGATGTTTTAAGCCACTCCCTTCAGCCGATTGGTGGCTTGAGCTAGTAATTTTTGTACTGAACAGTGCGTGTTGTGTTGTCGCCAAGCAGCATAAAGAAAAAAAAAAGGAATGGCGCAATGGGATAGACGTCGGCTTCATAACGCGAGGTACCCAGGTTCGATTCCCACCAGGGGAAGCGTTTACTTTTTTTTTTTTTTTTTTCTTGGGGCGCTTGGTTTTTTTTTTTTTTTTTTGAACGCCATCACGAGCTTGATGTGCCTCTGTAGAAATCCAGTGCGTAAATGTGGCTTTTCTGCAGTGCGTCTTGGCGTAAGTACATCGCCACCAGTGAGGCGCAGAAAGCTTTGCTTTAAAACGAAAGGAACGTGTGGCGTGAAGGCCCGATCAACAGCTCTAGAGAAAAGTTACTATGGGGTATTATGGCAAAGTTAGTATTATGGGGGCTTAATTGAAATTCAGGTATTAATTTAGACCTGCTCTCAAACTGCGCAGCGCCCGGAGAATACTTCATAATTCAGCTTGCGCAGCCCAGAACTGAATCCACTACCTCGTTCGTGCTTTAAAACAGGGCAGTTTAGCCACAACACCACTTTCGTGTGAAACAGGACAGGCCTTCCACAGTCGCAACACTTTTCGAAAAGGAGGTTCTCAGCGACACGTTCATCACGATTCCACTCTCGCGCGAAACCAAAGAGGGCGCCCAGCACTTACTCGCACTCCGCATCGCCATCGACACCACCACGCCAGGCGTCTGCCCCGGCGAAGTCGCACAACGGCCGAACCCCGGGGCCTGACCAGAGCGGAGGGAGTCCAACGACGCCTTTATATATCTTTTCCGGTGGACAGCGATCTTTTGTAGGGGCGAAAAGAGAAATGGCCGTTCTTTAGCGGCACTCAGCGGCCGGGTTCTCGGCTACAAAGGCAGCAGAAGCGTGGCACCGCGGAAAGGGGGAGGGCCGCCAGAGCCATTCCTTTTCCTCCAGCGGCGGTGCGCCTGACTCGGAGTCGGGGCGCCGCTCGAAAACGCACTGACCCGGGAGTAAATAAACGGGCTCCGGCCGAGGGGGATTAGCGGAGAGCGACGATCCGCTGTCAGAGTGACCGCCGCCCAGTGGACAAAGGACTCCTCGAGGACTCCGCTGAGGAGTATACAGCGCACGGTCTCCGCCATTGGTCAGAGCACACGAGCTGACAGAAAAGGAACAGGGAACGGGAAAACGTTTGAAACAGATATGACGGCTAACCCGGTCTGTGAAAAAAAAATAGAATGCGCAGAGTGTATCAGTGTACTTCTGCTACGGCTTCGTCACGGACCTCTCTCACCTCGTAGTCGATGCTCGGTGAAAAAGTGAGCGCTTTTGTGTCATTCAGACCTCATTATTGGCCATTCAGGTAGTCGTCGACTAAAGAGCGCTGACATGCAGGAACGAAGGAAGTGACTTGCACACCGTGCGCTACGCACTGGCAGCTTGTAGGGTATGCTGTATAGCGTAATGAAGGATGTGCATGCAGCGCGTTGTGTGACCTGTAGAAGGAAGTTGGATCAAGTTACGCTTTGAAGGTAAGCCGCCCCGAGCGACACAAAGCCAGTAAACTGAACACCGAGAATGTCTACGAAGCGATTAGACATGGCTTTGGACATGTGTTTTCTTTTTTTCCCCTTCTTTTTATTTTCTGCAGGGTTTGAACTAAATGTTAAAACTGCTGCTGGTAAAAAAAATGAGTGTCATCACTGTATATATGAGTGTCGTCGGTGCTTTTTTTCGTTTACCTGTGGTGAACATCGCCAAAATTTTCTTACAGTACCTGGGAGCAAACTGAATCGTTACATATAGTTAAGTTTCCCGCTAACCCGTTATTACAGCCTTTTGTATTTGTGATCATTGCACAGCTTTGAGCAACTAGCCATTCAAGAGAGAAAAAAGAGAGAAATGGAGAATTACTTCAGTGAACGCAATGCTGAGTTCAGTTCGTTCAGCCTGACTGAACCGAGTTCAGTCTGTTCCTCAGTTCAGGTCTTCGTTTGAGCGCCCAGCCGTCTCAGCCCGCTAGATCAACCAAAGGTGGCCTTCGCAACTAGAAACTCACCGACTGGTCAAGCCAAGGATTAGGAATCGGGTACAGAGTATTGAGCTAACACTCCCAAACCACGTTATAAAAAGTGCGGGGCACATTACAGAATCTACAATGAGAGCCCTATCGCGTTGGCCAGAACAAGTGAAGTTTGATCAGCAGAAGAAACGTGTTGCTCTGGAAGAGACGTCAGGAAGACATCGTTTTATGTTCTTTTTATTCTGTTTACGTGATACCCCGCCTTTTGTTGGCAAGTTTCAAGACCAGTGTAAATGCCCAGAGGTTTCGAATTGCCCAATAAGATCCAACAGATGTAAAACCAGCCCTGCGGGGCCTCTTGTATTTCCCCTCGGTTGCCATCTGTGATGCCGGTGTCGAGTACTAAGTGCCCGGCACAACGGTCACATCGGCTACTGTGTATCAACTCACGGTTTCATTTCAGGCCTATATTTGCTGCCCTCGCGAACAGGAAAGACACGTAGAAGGAGGGCAAGAGAATGTATTCGCGCCATAACAAAATACAGAGGAGAAGGTGTCGACAGTGGATCGTCCTCCATTTGGCAGCACCTCTGGGCGCGCTAAAAGCGCCCCAAATACGACCACACCGCGTATGTGGCGTATAAGTTTCGGGGTGGCGGTTGCCGCCCTCCAACAGATGGTGCAGCGGTGGGAGAGCCAACCCTCTTCCGTCCCCCCTCGCAGCATCGGTGCCCCCTCAAAACCATCTCCCCTTAACACTCGTTTCAAGGAGCATAACGTGTTGGGGAGCCAAAAAAGAAAAAGAAAACACGGCCCCTTCTCAGCTCACCGTCACGTCTTCTAGTAGCCATCCCTCACTTTCCAGGTCCTTGTAAGCCCCCCCCCCTCCTTCTTCCCCTCTCAAGTCCAGGCGCGCCCCCCTCCACTTACTACGGCCTGCGCGAGCCGCCATTTCTCACCTAGCACAGACGAAACATTCCCCAAGGCCACGGCCGGGCAGCTCGCAACAGCAGCAGACAAACTCGAGGTGCACGGAAATTCTTGGAAGGGACAGAGCGCGAAACGCGCCAGACAGCGGCTGGCCCACGCGTGACACCCCCCTCCCGAGCGCACCCCTCGGGCGAGCACCTCGGAGGCAAGAAAGCCCCCAAACGGTAGTTTGGGGGGCACTACAACCGATCGCGCGCGCTTCGATGGCCCAGCGGCCGAGACCCGAACACGTAAACTAGTCGAGTTTGTCCACCTCGAAGGATTAAGACTTGGGGAGAAAGTGAGGGCGTCAAAAACAACGTGTCGGCTTTCTGTAGCTTCGCAGGCGGTTCCCCAGCTCGTGCCGCCACTCGCCAGCCCTCCCGCGGCACGCACGGTCTTCACACCAGTGCACACCGTCTTTGAAACGCCATGAATAAAAGGATCCCGACGCCTTTAACCTGTTTTTACCCGAAGACGGCGACCTTCTGTGCGTCTACAATGAGCCGGACCCAGGCAGGGAGACCATTCTCGCCACGAAGCTCGCTTTCGAACTATTTAGACGAGCGCGCCGAGGATTGACGTGAAAGGGGAGCGTTTGTCCTCCGGCTCGAATCCGGTGCGAAGAAAAATCTTCACGCTCCGCTTCCTCGAGTCTGCTCTGGATCCTTTGGATAACTCCCCGGGGCGTCTGAAGCCCCCAACGGTAACGCGTGGGGAGAAAAGGGCCTAAGCGATTGCGATCTACGGCCTTTGATCGTTATCAGAATTGAATTACCCATATCGGTTGTCAGACAGTGGGGATCTAAGCTACTTTCACTGTTGCTTATTTATTTTTCTTGGGTTGGTGTTACTCTTTTTTTTTTCTTCGCGTCGTTCACTTTTCGTTTTGTTTCAGTGTTTACATTAACGATTCTCTTTTCAATTGTATTTTTATGTCCGGACTCTGCTGGCAGATTTCTCTTTTTTTTACTTTCCTTTTTTTTTCAACGCTTCTTGTTTGTCTTCTTCCTGCTGTAACCCTAATGTCTAATATTCACCCACTCATCAACGTAGTCACCCACCATCTGGTGTAGCAAGCCTTGTCCCTAGCAGGGCTGACCCCACCAGTTTACATTAAAGAGAGCTCTCTCTCTCTCTCTCTCTGTCTCTCTCATCTCTCTCTCTCTCTCTCTCTCTCTCTCTCTCTCTCTCTCTCTCTCTCTCTCTCTCTCTCTCTCTCTCTCTCTCTCTCTCTCTCTCTCTCTCTCTCTCTCTATCTCTCTCTCTCTCCTATCTCTCTACTTCGTATCTGGACTGGGCTCTCTGACGAAAAAAATATTGGAATTACTGAGACAAAAAACAGAATTATACCACACACGCAAGCACACACGCAAGCGCACAAGCTTCACAATTTCTCCACGCGGTCACGCACAGACAAGTTGTGACGGCATGCAGCCTATGACGAACACAAAAGCTGACCACACCCGGTCAAAGACAAGTTGTGACGGCATGCAGCCTATGACGAACACAAAAGCTGACCACACCCTTATTGGCGGTGAGATCTTTGAGTGGCGCCCCCTGGCTCTGACGTCGGCTTAGGGATTCGCGCCGCTGTCGTCTGCTACACTCCGCTTGTGAGGGGCAACAGTGCCTGGGCTAGAAATCTCCCGCTTCGTTGCTGTAGTGCGTTTAAAAAGCGTATTTCTAGCGACTCAGTTATTTTGCCAGCTTCTGACGCATCTGAATAATTTGAAGCTGTATCCCCCACAAGTTTGCAACACACGAAGAGATAGAGAACAACTTTCTTCAGAGTATCGGTCCGAAGATCGTGTGTAACTCGTCCTTTCTTGCTTATTCGCGAGGATCAGCGATCAGAGCTTCTCGATAAGTATTCAAAATGCGCAGGCTTCCCTGCAGTATTTTTGAGATGCTCCTATGAAGACTCAACAGTCTAATACTACGTACCAAGCAGCGGCCTCTAAACGCTCATCGCACAGCAGGAAATAAAGCGGCTTTCGTCTGTTTCTTTCTTTCGCTTGTTGTCTTGTATCGGATTAATGTTTCTTGCTGTTTTTTTTTCTTCCGCCAACGCATTAATTTTTCTGCGCCGTCACCAACTTCTTGTTAGGAGGTTTCGGGATGTTTGGGAGCCTCACAAAGGTCGTGTGGATATTTCCTTCATTTTGTATGGCATACATTCCCTTCTTCACAAATTGGCTTTCATTACGGCTGCGTGAAAGAAGGTGCATATCCGAAGCGTGCTTTGTTTATTCATATGCAAATACAGTGAGAAGGTTTGTGCTACGCCACCGCGATCGCGCCCTAAACAACGTGGTCCACAGTACTCGAAGGCGGCTTTCGTGCTCCGAATTTCTATCGTAATTATATCGTTATCATAACGAACTGACCCTCAATCGAACAATGATGACATGATTACGGTGTTGAAGGCATGATATACTCGCTAACTAACGTAATAAATGGTATACCTGCATATATTACAAGACTCGAAACCGAAGAAGGATTCCAAGTAGCTCTTTATTGCTTTTCAACCCTTCCAGGCGCGAAGAACAAATCCTATTCTACTCGGGATGGCGTTCTATGATTTGAAGAAAATTACTTTTACTCTCTTGTCCTGGATTGAGAACCCGGCCCACTATAACCAGATCGATTTAATTGTTAAACAAAGTTTTCCCCTCCTCCCCTTACTCCTCCTCCTTCTCTTGAGTGCAGTTTTCCTATAACGCATATCCGAATATCGGGAAGATAGGGCTGTGCAAAATGTTCCCAAATATCCCTCCAGGTCTTAACAAACATATATGTGTTACTATAAATTTAACGAAGACGTGACTCGTTTTGCTCAATAAACCTCCATACTGGTTAGATGCCTGGTATACTATCAGCACGCGCGTATATACACACTGGATTATTTAGAACTCAACCTACAGTTTTTGCAGTCTATAGTGCATGTCGGCAAACTTTCATGCCTTGACAACGTAAAGTGATGTGACAAAACGCGTTGGAGCGTGCGGCAAGGTTACAAAAACTGTTTTACCTTACATATGATTACCGGAATCGTGATGCCTTCTGCCAAAGCCGCAGCCCTGAAGGCCTAGAATTTGTTTTGGTCTTCCTTTTTTGCTGTTGTCGGTTATTAGCAGCTGACTGTTCCTTTTGTTCGAATGCTTACATGAGAAGCTGACGCCTAGCTCCGACTCTTTGCGCTCCGCACAGGACCGGCTTCGCAACTATGGGGTGGCGCCGGCAATGTTTTCTCCCGTAGCGGTATCCAAAACTATACTTTAATTGACACCATGAGCTAGTGATGCGATTTTAAGCCTATTATTATGATAAAAAGTTACCCACACGCCAATTCTGGTGCGGACAAGCATCAGACGTTGACCGAGCGCAAAGAAACAGCAGGACGAGCAATCCTGAGTGAAGCAGACGACAAATGCGAGAATCCCTAAGCTGACGTCACGGAGGCGCGCTTCGCAGCGCCGCCTGTGTTCGCGCTCACCGCCAATAGTTACACATCAAATAAAAGTCAAATAACTCCCGTGTCAGAATTACGCGAGACCGTACGGATAATTTTTAATTGCGGCGAAAGCCTTAGATGTTTCACCAACACGAAAGGTGACTGTCATCGCCGCCCGTCAACGCGAATGGTGCCAGAACGGCCCCCGCTGTAGAAGTAAAACAAGTAAAAACACATTTGGCTTCGTGTGGGATTTGAAACCGGGTCCACAGAGCGGGAGTCACGCGCGTCATCACTGCGCCAACTCGGTTATCCAGCCAAAGGGCGAATAAGAATCGGCCTGGTGCATGCCGCGTGACACGTGAGCGTGACGGCACGTGAGTAGAACACGTGCATACGGAATAGAGCGAAGAAGGAAATTCTGAAGATGAGAAAATATCTCAGATGCTGTGGTCTCATATTTTCCCCTGAGAAGTGTGCTGCGATAGCATTCACGCGGCGCGATGTTTCACGTTATACGCTCACCGTAGAGGGTACTCCAATACCTTATGTCAAGTCCCACAAGTTTCTCGGTGTCACGTTGGACCGCTCAATGTCATGGGCCCCACAATTCGGCGACTGAAGGAGCTGCTTCTGTGTTTTGTGCGCATTCTACTTATGCTCGGTGGGAATCCGTGGGGCTGCCCTGTATCCTCACTCTTTTGCCTATATAAATCCCTTTTTGTCGACCTCTTGCGTTACAGCCTGCCGGCCCCATGTCCTTCCCTTCTGTTTTGGACGTTGTCCTTCCGCTCCGCTGGCCATCTGCAAGCCTGCCTTCTTAATCCCTGTAGGCATGACTTGCTCGCCAACACCCTTCTTCGATCTATTACTGAGTCCGCAAATTTCCCTTTGATGAATGCCTTCTAGAAGTAGCGAATAATTTTAGGACGTTCTGCGATTGGAACCCGAGATGCCATTTTGACGAATGTCGACGTGCAGGGCGAACAGACAATTAAATGAGCATGTCCTTGGATCACTTAAAGTAATGAAGCAGACATAAGAAAACGAGATAATTTCTTTTAATAAACTTTAAAATTGCCTACTCCATCGGCAGCGGAAAGCGAGCTGAAAGACAAGTTCAGTGGTCGAGTAGTGTACAAAATAAACAAAATGAACAAAGGTTCGCGATCCGTATCGCTGGAATTTCGTTGTCGATTGTGCTTACGCACACTTCATTCGACGGCGCCGTTCGCAAGCCACTAGTGTCGGCCTGTATTGATGATAAAGCACAAAACAGAGAAATACCATTTCATTCCTCGTAAACATTTATCAGCACTTGCGCCAAAGCCGGCGCAATCATCACATAGGCCGCAAATGTTCTATCAGGATGAAAGAACTGCTACAAAGGCGTCACTATGCGGTGCTTCAGTGACCATTGCAGTAACGCTGCAGGACAGGAAGCATAGCGTTTCATACTAATATGTACTACAGGGAAATCTGTCGCCGCAGTCGCGGGCCGCCGTGGGCGATGCCATTGCTGCTAGCGACGTTTCTCGCCTACTTGGCTTAGATAGCCATGTGGCTTCTTTTTTGTCTCGAAGCCAAAATCAACAAAAAGGGTAACATTTTTTTCTTGTTCATCGTGCATGAAGCTTCTACATAATTATTGACAAATTCATCTTTCCGGGGGTTTAATTTTATAAGAACAAAACAAATTTGATGAACCTTCTAGAGTAATATTGTTGCTTTTTGCAGCCAGAGCCAACTTTTCAGTCTGTTCATGAGCCATGCCAAGGACAAGTGGAACGTGCCTGCCCGGTACATGACGGAACGCTCGCCGAAGCGCGGCTCCCGTAACAGCGGCGTCAGATTTCCCTCTAGTGTATATTAGTATGAAACTCTATGGCAGGAAGCGACAAGATAAGCGTACCTGCGAGTAAGTAAAAAAGGACACGCATGCGCGCCGCGCCGGTCTCGACAACAAGCCTCTAGAGTGCGCATCGGTGGCTTTTGCCACCCGCTCGCGTGGTCCGGAATATTAAGTCCCCGCCTGGACATACATACATACATTTTTCCTGTAAAAATATCTTCCCAGCAATCCATTTGGGTAGGGTTTTAAAGAGGCTCTGTGTATGACACTCCACAGGAATATCCGGGGTCCTATGATATTTAGTGAAAGGCGCTCGGCCCATCATAATTTGGCTTCAGACTCCTCGATGTCGCCCCTAAAGGTATCTACCCAGCAACGCTTCGTGTGTAGCAGTGAAGCCAACTTTAAAGGAACTCGGTGCATAGCAGCGGTAACACGGTCCGAGCTGCCGGGGATCGAACTGTCGACCTCGCGCGCAGCACGACACCGATGCGGCGGGTCCCACAAAGAGAACACCATCGACCTGTCCCTCAACCCGCATTAAGACGGAAAACGAATAACCCGCGACGACGGGCGACATCACATGCTGGGCCGGCCAATGTACAAAAGGGGGAATCAATAAAGCGCGCGCTCACGAAACAGAAACACGAAATCGACGACAGGAAACCAAATAAGATTAGAAAGAAGAAAACTACGAGCAACAATCTCTCGCGGAGGCTAGGCCCGCTTTTCGAACAACGGGGAGAGTGCACCGCCATAAAGACTAGTAGCCTCCTCGACAGTGCCAGAGCCCCCGCCATAGACGGCGGGACCAAGCGCCTCTTCGTCGCTATATAAGGGCGCGCGGCGTTCGCAGCGAGGTATATAGTCATTGTGCCTCCTAATGCATGCGAGGACATATTGTGTCCGACAGTTGTTTGTGCCGCTCTTTTTCTTGCTCCCGTTTTTCGCTCTCCCTTTTCGTTCTCTCCGTCTCGGGCCGCCTTTTCAACTCCCGAGTCCCGCGCGGCCATTGTCAGTTTCTTTCAGGAACCACGCGGTTGCACGAGTTCGATCAGTCCTGACCTTCCACGCATGACTCAGTGTGGGCCCCCTGGCCTACACTCGCCTCCTCTTTGATCGTGCTCTTTTTTTTCCCGCGTTCTTCGAATCCATTTAGGCGCTTTCGAAGTGAAGACGCTGTGAGGCTGTACCGATAGGCTCCCCGGCGCATAAAACGTCTCGGTATGAATGAAAGTTTAGCGGTGCATATCAATTTTTCTTGCACGCCCGCAGCGTGCAGGTTCAGCGTTCCTTGAAAGCATACGCTGAAAAAAGAAGGAACGATAAAAAACAGCAGTACGGATAACAAACCTGTTTACAACATCCAGATGCAATTCCGCAACGGAAAGCCCGGGGACAGGACGCACTTCCTTGCATTACGTGCAATCACAGTTCGACCGTCCGGGTCCATCGACTGTATATACACATGAATAAACTGCCAAAGCGTTTTTGGACGTACAGTCAATAATACACTTTTCTTCTCGTTCTATTCAATAACTCTTGTTGCTTGTACTGATTTGCTTGCATCGGCAGAAGATGATGTGGTTTTCTGTTTCTTGCTTTTTTTTACCGAACGCCCCGATTCCCGACTCGGCGGCATGGAGATGATACTGATTAGAAATGTTCCCCTTGTACTGGAGGGGTTCTTCATTTTAATGTTTCAATTCTAGGCCTTCTCTGAGCGCAGAGCCTCAATCAACTGTGTGCTTTTTTTTTTTTTCGCGCCGTTTGCATATATCTGAGATACATCACAGTACGGCCTACAGTTAAACGGCCTCAGCATACACAAGTCTTGACCCGTTTCTTGTGGTTACTATAGCAACTAATAACACTTGCCTACGCGTGCAGGCGTAGGTCCGTGTTCTCAGTCATCCCGCCACACCTCAGAGCTTTTGTTTCGGCATATAACCATGCATTTCAAAGGGACCCCGCAACACTTTCTTCAACTTCTTTCGAAATCTTAAATGCTTGCAGAACGTAGTCAACCAACACATCCAGTACTTGGATTAGGGGGTCGCAAAGTCCCTCCGCCAAAAATTACGACTCTATGCCCATCAGACAACTTAGAAACTTCGGCACACCTCTTTACGCTCTGCCCTTACCTTTCCCCTTATTTTTCTGTTTTCTTCTCTTCGCTACACCCACGCGCAGTTGGCTTCATTGCTACACACGAAGCGTTGCTGGGTAGATACCTTTAGGGGCGACATGGAGGAGTCTGAAGCCAAATTATGATGGGCCGAGCGCATTTCACTAAATATCATAAGAACCCGGGATAATTCTGTGGAGTGTCATACACAGAGCCTCTTTAAAACCCTACCCAAATGGATTGCTGGGTAGATATTTTTACAGGAACAATGTATGTATGTATGTACAGGCGGAGCAATGGGAGATTGTGTTGCTCAGCACCGACCCAGCAGATCAAAGACGCTGCTGGAGCCCAAGAGCGCTCTCTCTCTCTCTCTCTTCTCTGTGTCTGTGTGTCTCTCTCTTCCCGTTGTTCCCCTTTCCCACGTGTAGGATAGCATACTAGGGCATAGCCTGGTTAACCATAGCCTGGTTCGCTTAGTTTTTTCTCCTTCTCTCCTTGCTTCGAAGATTTTTCTCTTTTCCGGTCTTGGCGTTCTTTGACCGCTGGAATGACGTCATTAGAGCGATGTAGCGGCTATTTACCGGCTTTTCTTCAGTTGCAGCCATGAAGGCATTCGGTAGCCACTTTAAACAGAAAGCCACAAAAGCAAAGCAGAAACGGAAGGCGCATCTGCCGCGACGATCAAATCACGCAGTGCCGCTCCTTGCTGGCTCGAAGGAAAGAGTGAAAGCGCTCATCGAAGCGCTGCAGAGTCCCTTTAAGGCGAGTCTCACATGCCTCACCAAACCCGAAACGTGACCGTCGTCGTCCACGCGAATGGTACCAACGAGGCCGCCGCTGAATAAAGCACATTCGAAGTCGTGCGAGATTTGAACCTGCGTGTGCAGAGTGGGAGCCGAGTATGTTTCCACTGCGCTAGCTCGGCATTCTGCCAGGGGTGCGAACAAGCATCAGCCTGATGCATGCCGCGCGACGCTGACGAACGTGACGGTACGTGAATAGAACAAAAGAGCTTCGACTGTGCGACTGTGTGTCGTGCGCGGAACGAACCAATGGAGAACCCGGGTACTTTTTGCGATGAAAAAAAAAATGTATGGAGCACCGGCGTTCCACAGAGAACTTCTGCTGCAGCCAGCGCTACCTAAAAGCGTTTTTTTATTTAACAAATTAACCATATTTTATTTAACCATTTTATTTAACAATTTAACCATTAGCGGTTTTTATTTAACCATATTTAACAATTATTTAAAGTGTTTTATAAATTCTTGTGCCACGAAATGGAGAAATGAAACTATTTAAGGCAATAATCAAGCGCGAATTTCACGAACAAAACTTGTGAAGTCATCTGGTAAGCAGCGGCCGTAAGGGGCGCTCCTTACAACAGGAGCTCACACAGAAGAAATTTTCACCTCTCTCTTCTAGAACACCATAACCGTGGTGACTGAGCTTCCGCGCGAATTGCGGCCAGCCTGCCTATCGGGGCGATTCACGACAAACGACGACGAAACGAAAGCGGGGAAAGAGACGCAAATTTTCGTCTTCGAACCACGTAAGCAGACTTAAGTGTCGGCTGCAATATCTCTATCAGAGTCGACAGGGCGAGTGCCATCTGGTAACGTTAAACAGGCGCACCACCGATCTCGGAGGCACCGCGGTGCTGTGGACAAACTTTTGCTCATATACGGCGAATGACGACTGATGCGATGAGGAGTGCTCAGAGCAGTTCAAGGGGGCTAGTTCAACGACAAGACTAACCGCAGAGTTACCGGCATTTTGAGGGAGCTATACGAGATATGCTGTTAATTTCAACATCAGTGTCACGCTGTGTCCTGTACAGTCCTTGCAGTCTGATAGCACTGTTTGGTAGCGACCTCGAGCAGTCTTCGTGGGGTGACCAGTTTTGACCTTCAGAGCTAGAGGTCAAGCCACACCCCCTTCCGCAAGCGCCCGGCACGGAGCAGCGGCCCAAAGGCGGGGAGAGATAGGCGGCAGGGTAGAGATAGGCGAGGAGGGAACGGAGACGTGCTCGGGACCCGTGTCGCCACCTGGCGGAAGAAGGCGAGGAGGCCGCCACCGCAGCGATAAGCGCGCTACGAAGGAAGGCCCACGTGCGGCGCAGAGGCGTGTGCGATGGCGGAAGACGAACATCCAGCGGTGGTCGCTCGTACAGCGGCGAGGCTTAAACAACGCCGGGAGGCGAAAAAAGATGACGAATAAACAGTGTATTCATTGCAAACATGCCTGTATATCATTGCGAAACCGCACATCGGCCACACCTCCACAATGGGTCTAGCCAGGGCAGTGAAGCTTTCGCTATCAACCAGGGTTAACCAAAGCTAAGCCACAAAAATTTGTTATTACAGCGCCAATGTCTTATAATGCCGAGAAGGCGCTTGCGATGACAAGGATGTCAATTTAAATCTGCGTCGTTAATCGGCGTTCATATGTCAAGGAAAAGCGTGGAGTTAGTCACAAAGTGCGCCATGATAATATCAACGACAGGTGTGCGGGGAGTGCTACAAGGTGGATCGATTTACATCAATTGTTCTGTCCTAACGTGCACTGTGGAACGTCTTTTTCTCGCGTCGTCAAACTTTGTTTAGAGCTGGAAGCGTCTATTTACAGTCAGCGTTTTACCTACTTCATTTTTTTGTTTCGCGACTTAGAGTGAAATTACTTATCCTACCTTGTTGAAGGAACGATATCAGCCAGTTTAGAAGGTATCTCATAATAACAAAAGCAGCAGAGTGCAATGAACCGTTTATACGGTTCATGCACTCTGCTGCATTTGTACCTGTGAGATTTGTAAATGGCAACCTGAGAGTTGCTGCAAATAATTCGCACCTCCAGAAGGACACCATAGGACCCGTGAAATTTTTTTATCCTTCCGTAAAGGACGGCTGTATATTATTTTTTTTTAATATAGCAGTAACAAAAGTAAACAAACAAAAAATTGTCCTGACTACGCGTCACTCCTGCAGCTATAGAGTTGCGAAGCTTCGGAGGATTCATCGAAAGGTTGTGCGTCCGGATCGCGCCAACTCGGAGCTCACATTGTCACGAGACGAAGAAGGCGAAGAAGAAGTGAATTATTGCACGTATCACTAAGCTTACCCATCTGCGAGGAAGACGACGCGCGTAGGGTGACACAGCCGTGCTCGTGCCAAGATGGCTGACACCCATTAAATCCACCAACCAACCAAATCCACCTCATCACGTGCCATAATTCCTGTCGCCTTGATTAATCTGAAATGCATAACAATATTTTTCCCGCTTTCTCCCTTTGCTACTATGCAAGATTTCCTATTTTCACGGAAAAATTATCCCAACTACTTCCCCTATATACTTTAATTGCTCTTCTTTGCTCTTATTTATACGTTCATTTAATGCGTGCGTGCACGTGTACGTGTTCGTGCGTGTCATAGCTTGGGTAAAAAATTCACCGTAAGATCCAAAAGGCATATTTCTCCTCTTAGTGTGATCTAGAGGCATTGGAAGCAAGGCGGGCAGTGTAATCACGGAGCAGGCGAAGAGGCGACGTCACCGAGATGCAGTGTTTCTGGGCGCAGAGCTATAGTTCAATACTGAACGGGGGGAAACCCGCAGATCAATGGGGAACCACAGGTTCGATAAAGGGCCGCGGGTTGCGGGAGCGTTCGATGTGACCGCACAACGCCGATTCCACGGCCGAAGCGGAAGCGGAGGCGACGGGAAAGTGCGCGTGTTACCACCGCAACCGAATCGAAAACCGACCCGCTCGGGTCAACAGCGCCAACCCTTTCGACAGCCAGCGGAGGGGAAAAGAAAGAGGGGGGGAGGGGTGGGGGCTGTGCAAAGATACGTGTTATTATTGCCGCTCACATCTCAGGTTGCCTTTGCTGCAGAGACACAAAATTCGCGCGCACTTGGCGAATTTCCGCCAGAAAAGGTGGCGCTCGATCCGGCGAAGAGAGAGAGAGAGAGAGAGAGAGAGAGAGAGAGAGAGAGAGAGAGAGAGAGAGAGAGAGAGAGAGAGAGAGAGAGAGAGAGAGAGAGAGAGAGAGAGATGCGAGAGATAGAGAGAGAGAGAGATGAGAGAGAGAGAGAGAGAGAGAGAGAGAGCTTTATTCGTCTAATAGAGAACTTGGGCTCTCTCTCTCTGCGTTAAGCCCGCTCTACATGGTGCGAATTTCCCTCCGAATTCGCAGTCGCGGCGCCGCTCGTGCGGCAAAACGATTTAGAGGCATGCTGAGTGATTCTCCTCCGATGTTCTTTAAACAAAGCTGACCGCTCCGTCGCGTGCCCTCGGCAGTCCATAAAAAAAATGTTCGACGTCACCTGTTACGCCACACGTTGGGCACAGAGGTGAGGAGATAAGGTTCAGCTTATGGAGCCACACCGGTGTCCGCGCTGAGTTGGTCCGGATGCGGAACAACTAGTAAGGATGCTTCTGTCCTCTTCATTCCTTGGTAACACAAGGTTGGCGTTGTGGTCGCCAAAGAGGCCTGAAATGTTCTTTAATGATGGCGCTTAAAATGCGCCGTTCGTCTGAAGCCACTTTCAGAAAACGAGCAGACGATGTGCTTCACGGGCCAACTTGTCCGCGGCTTCGTTTCCAAGCACTCCTACGTGGGAAGGAAACACACAAGACATCACTTCAGATCAGGCTCACACTACGTTTCGATGAATTCCGTAGCTTTTCGCCCCTCCCCCAAGTTAGGCCTGGTGATAAACAGGCACTTTTCTTACGTTTTGCATTATCTAAAATGAGGTCCAGACTCAGTGCATAACGAAGTGGACATGTCAGGACTTTAGATCAAGCCCACAGTACGTGTCGATAACTCTGTGAAGCAGGATTTCAGACGTCTAACAAATATTTTGCGCTGCCTCGAAGTTGGGCTTGGCGGTAAACAAGCACCTTTCTTAGGCTTTTCGTTTGCTAACAGACGGTGAACACGCCATGCATAACGAAACGCACATATCGTGACCTTAAGCAGAGCAAACGATATGTTTTGGTGACTTATGCCAAGCAGAAGTTTACACAACCCGAAAAAATGGTTTCCGCTGTCTCGTAGTTAGGCCTATCGGTAAGAAAGTGCGCTCCTCACGTTTTTCGTCATCCAACAGCGGTTAGCGCGCGGTGTATAACAAAACGCAGTCAACACTGCCGCCATTCGTGAGCCTTTGTATTCCAAGAAACGAAACAAGAAGAAAGAAAAGAAGAAAACGCAGCAGCGAATCCACCGAAGGGGCAACGAACCCGTAGCGAACACGTTACGTGCCCCGGAACCGAACTGACGCTGCGGAACCGATCACACTACCAGAGGGCGCGCACTGCCGCCTCGAGTGCGGACCGCCGCGAAGAAAAGCAGTGCTCGCGGGGCTTGGAAATGAATGGCAAACTGTCGCCGCGTCTATTTTTCCCACCGCAACCACGGAACACCATTCGCTCTCCTTTCCGGCCGCCAAGAAGAGGAGGACGGGGCTTTGGTCCCTTCTTTGCCTTGTTTCAATTCGCGCCGCCAGAGGGCGCGCACAATCGAATCGCTTTTGTACGCTCAAGCGCAGACAGTCTGCCTCAAGTAAGAGCACGGAAGGAACAAAGGGATGGGAAAAAAAATGGATGGAGAGAAAAAGTGCAGAGCGAGACAAAAACGAAGATGAGGATGAGGACGAAGAAAGGATGAGGAGGCGAGAGAAGATGAGGAAGCGATGAGTTAGAATACCGCAGCCGACGCCCATCTCGAGCGTTCTCAATGGCGCGAAAGGGCATGCGGGGAGCAGTTGTCGATCTCGACGAGAGCGAGGCGGATGAAAAAGGAACGGGTAACGAATAGAAGGAACGCTTATACGTGCGGGGGAAGGAAATGGAAAAGAGAGCGCGCGCGCGAGAAATCGAGGCAAGAGGAATTAGCGCTCATATTTCACCCTGTCGGGGGTCTACCGCAGTGCCTGCCGGTACACACACACGCGCGCGCCACCCACTCTTTCTCCTTTTCCCAGTCTCTTTTCGTTAACGCTCTGGGCAGAAGTTCTCTTATATATACCTCGCGCCCGCACCCGCGACGACTTCACCCGCTAAGCCTATTCCTCCGTTTTCTTCTATCGACAACTTCCTCTCTCGCTCGCTCTTTCTTTCTGAATTGATTCCCGACGCTTGATCGTTCCTTGGTGGACTTAACAGCGTCCTTATGGGTTAGCGACTAGACCGTTAAACTACGCCGCTCATACCTACAGCCGGTACAGAGCAGAACTTGCGAAGTTGTGTGGGCCGCAGAAACCACGAAAAAGGCGGAAGGAAATGGACAACGACGTAGCGAAATATAACGACAATAAACAGAGAAATAGAGCACACAGGGAAAGAGATCTGCGAATACTCGTCTTTCAATTGTAGGTGATACGAGAACTTTGTGCGCGGTCGAACCGGGTTCCCCAAGGAGGCCTTCTTACCTCTACACCATTTTCATGCCGCCCTTTGGCTTCCAGCCGAACATTTCTCTTGAGGGTGTATGCGCTCTATCATCTATTTCCCCACGCACACTCACACAGGCCGACGGTAACGTTCAGCGACGGGGCCGCGACCGATTATAGACACCACGCGCGCACGTCCCGCCCTGTGTTGTACACCAGGCCCGCGATCGCCTCCTCTGCCGATCGGACCGGTTTCGATAAATTCCTCCGGCCGCTTCCGTCGCTTCCACCAACACCCGCTAGGTCAACACGAAGGCCTAAGCAGTGCATCATCACTCAAGGGCCGACTCGATCCCAATGAACAGACGAGCTCGCGTGAATCGCGTGCGTGCAGCGACCGAATCAGAGCAGCTGCAGCACTCGAATCACCCGTGCATAGAGGTTACGTGGCACTCAGCTGCGGGGCCTTCTCGTCAAGCGGGCGCTGCACTCATCCGCCCCCGCAGTTGGTGCGAGGGGAGAGCCCGCGTGTTCGGCGGTCGTAATTAATGGTGCGACCTCTTCGCGCGACCCGGACAACTCGGCGGGCCTGCTGGAGGCAGGACGGTGCCATTCACAAAAGACGCGCGACTTATCATCGCTGTTCAGCATCATTGCGGCGTCTGGCGCACGCCTAACGGCGCGATCAAGAAATTCGTTTTCTTTCTTTAGGTTGCCAATATTTTATAACTAACCACGGCCGGCTTACAAACTCTCGTAAGTGTGTCGTGGAGCTAGCGTTTTAATGACTCTCACGTTCTAAGGTTTAGAGCATAGTTGGGGTATATATATATAGTTAGCGGTGATAAACTGGGCAAGTTTTCATTCGCCTCAGAGGATTAAAACTGAGCGCGCTGGCGGCACGCAGTCTAACCTAGCAGCTGGCTATGACCCGCAGGCGAGAGTTCTGAGCCGCGTTTTGGTCACGTTAACGAAAAAAAAAAAAAATGAAGCTACCGCCTCGCTGAGGATTTTGATAAGCAGAGGGAGGGTTACACACCGTCACTCCCCAAAGTACCCAGGAGGGATACACCGCTCCTCTTATCAGGAGCGTTATCGTGATATTATTCATACCGTTTGCATTAGTATTCATAACCCCGCTTATAGCGATTTCTCCCCTGTGAGTGGTTGCTGGGCATGAATGTGTGTACGCGTTTACGATAGAGATGACGCGGCCTATACGTATACGAACGGAGACGTTTTTCTTCTTCTGAGTGAGCTGTACATTATAATTTACAACAAACAAGGATTTGCCACACTTTTCGACAAAGTCATCTCTCAATAATGCGACATTAAGCACAATAGCGCCCGGCAACGCAACACTGGTGCGGCGGCTAAGCAGGTGGCGCTTCCCGCAGAAAAGGTCCCCGTGAAGTCGCAGGTAGGGTTAACAGGGTATTAGATGACACTGTTGACTGTTTGTAGAGGTTTAACGCGCCGACGCAACGTAGGCGATGAGGCGCGCCGTAGTGGAGGGCTCCGGATTAATTTTGACCACCTGGGGATCTTTAACGTGTGCCGAAATCTCGTACACACGGGCGTTTTTGCTTTTCGCCTCCATCAGAAAAGCGGTCGCCCGGCCAGGAAACGAACCCGCGACGCTCGTGCGCCAGGAGGCGGCCGCCGGGCCATCGCAATCGAGCGCACCCGCGACTAGCCACATGCACCGCGCAACGCCTTAGCCACTGAGCCACCGCGGCGGGTGTATTAGATGACATACAACGCGAAAAATCGCTCGCTTTCACCTATGGCGCAATAAGAAAACTCCGCGACCGAGTTGAAAAACCAACGAGCGGACGTTTTTCTAGGACGAAAAACAGTAACCCGGGAAGCGAACGCTATTTTTAAAGCTAGCGGCTAACTGCGAAGAAGTCAAGTTGTTATTTACGCTACCGAATACTTCACGAGAACGACGATTAAAAACGACACGCGCAGTATAAATATCTTCTAATAACTGATTATGTTATAGCTTTATCTGTTGCGCGGACTGTTTCCCTCCAGCTTTGTTTCTTCTGGATGCCAGATGTGTTTCGGGCAAATAAGCAGTTGTTAGCAGAGCTTTCTTACACTGCGAGTCGTTCTGAACCCTCGTCCTAATTGTGTCGTCATCGGTAGCGCTTTACTTTCCCAAGATGAAGTGCCAAGAAGCCTCTTTGCAGCGTTGTTATTGACACCTTTGAACAAATTCTGCTTTATTTCCGTAAATCATAAACAATTACGTGGCGCCATTAAAACTTCTCAGATGCAGGGACATTTGAAACAGTCACTGTGTTATAATAAACTTGTAACAGCACGAAAAACGACGCTTGATCAGAACAACAACAACAAAAAAACTGTGGTTGATTCATCTATCATAGGAGTCGGTAAAACACGAAAGTGAAATGTGCACCGAAATCTGCAGCGAAATCTGCAGCTGAGCATGATTCGCGGGTCGGGGGCTGTCCTTTGGGTGTGCTTGGCGAGCGACGTCCTGCTGGCGGGTCACTTCGGCAAAGATGTACTGGCGTCATTTCCGTGACGGATACGACGTCAGTGAAATCTTGGTGTATCCCGGCTTAAAACACTTTCGTGTTAAAATATAAAACCAGAAAACGAACAACCCTAAGTATAACGTACTCTTCAGTACTAAAGGTTGCTTCCCCGCAAGGAGATCCTGTGTGCAGGGGTGCACCCTTTACAGGCCGCTTGCTTCGTTGTACTGGCGTCACTTCCGTGACGGATATGACGTGGTGAAATCTTCGTGTATCCAGGCATAAAACACTTTCGTGTTAAAGCTCGCTGTCCGCATTCCCTTCCCATTTCCCACTGCCTTCTCCCTCTTCCCTTTGTTTTCAACTAAACCCTCTCCGCTACGTCTCAAGGGAGATCAGGGGCGTCTCCCCGGGCCCGTACTCCTATAGCTGTGGGTCGCTGCATAGCTTTTCCCCTTTATTTTATCTCCACCTTCCGGTGGCCAAAATTCCATTTGTCACTTGGCAAATTCATTTATTTTGCGACTGCGTAAACCGGTTGTACTTCGTGGGGTGCCGGTCGAAACACTTGATTTATATTGGTCTGTCTCATTTACTCAATGTCTCACCGATGCAATCTATGCGTGAGCTTTGGCCATGATTTCAGTTCTTTGTATTTAGAAAAAAGAAAAAGAAAACATCGGTTGGGCGTCTTGCAGTTGTGCACTGGCGGGAAGGCGCCGAATCATTCCCCATGTGGTCTGCGCTTGCGTTCTGGCAATTCTGCTTAAATATGCACAGTCGACACCACTTTTAAAGAGCAATTTTTGCGGTCTGCCATAGAAGCAAACGTAGATTTCATCATTTCAATGGCCGCACGAATCTCCAGGGCGAAGTTCGTCTAGTCTATACTACGAACTGCCCGGTTTTATCTACTTAGCGCTATTTAACGTCAGGGAGAGAATTTTACTCCACACAACAGCTTCAGTTTGTGATTATAAATATATGGGCGACAAATTTCCCAGGAGAAATCGGAATTGACGTGACGGTTATAAATGCGATTCGGAAGAAAACATCGCGCGATACCCGAAGACGAAACCACGTACTTATGCTGCGCATTCGTGAGGTACCATAGGCTACAGCACCGTGGGCTACAGACATCCCTGATGTCAGTAAACAAGCCGGTGAAGAAATTGGAACGTCCATTCGAAACTGCTACACTTTTGCAGCTAGCGCTTTGCTGATGGGCATAACTCCTATACAGTTCTACAACGGCGGCTATTTCGACAGCAGTCAAAAGCTACTCTAGCGCCGCCACGCCTCTGTGGCGTCGCGCAGTGAAGTTGACCAAGTACCGCCGCACGACAGCGCGGTTTCACGAAACTTGACCATTTTCCTTGACTTGGCAGTTGGAAACTTAACTTGGCAATTTGCCTTTACCGTTTCGGAGCCGGAAACCACAGCACCTGAAACACCAGGAGGCAGCAGGAGCGGGTACTCACCTGCGAGGAGGAAAACAAAGGCGCGTTTCAGGCATTTCGTTCGTTCAGGCATGAAGCAGTGAATAAGCTGAACGCAGAGCTAATATACAGCGTCCTTGCAAAGTTCCACACAGGCATGAAAAATGCGCTGCTGCTTTCTTTTCAATGGAGAAAAACCTTGTTCTTTCTTGAACTGCGCACACAAAAGGCGGATTCCATACAGGTTCCACGTTGCGACAGCAGAGGGAAGATGCTAATGGTCAAAGAAAGAGTCGAAAGGCACGAGATTTTATTTGTTGAATAACGTTAAATTTCCCGAATTCCGTCGATATTAAATGTTATCGCGTTTCAATCGCGAGATCGCGCCGTTTTGACCTGTCCGGTGACCGATGCCGAGGGAATTGCAATTCCCCCCTCCACGACAATCCAGAAGGTCAGACGAGCCGCACGTTACGGGGTGTGGAACGGAGAGACACTGCCCGCTTTTCTCCTTGCCCCTAAACACGTTCATCGTCATCATCTCCATCAGCAGTATCATCCTTATCATCAGCAGCAGCCTGGCTGTGTCCACCGCAGGACGAAAGCTTCTCCAAAGATCTGCAGCCACATCTATCGTCGAGTGGCAACAGTGTGTCTGTAAAATCATTTAAAAGGTTTCACGTAACGCAAAAATCCCCATTTTCACCACCACAACTCTCCCTCTCCCAATTTCTAGACGAAGCACCACACGAGGGTACTAAATGGAACAAAAAAATGGCCGCGTATCTGCTTCTTTCATTGCAAAAGTCGCCGAAAGACAATAGTCGACTGGCGCCCCTGCCAAGTAAAGGCCTCCCTTCTCTTTCCCGCTCACCTTTCGCGTCTAGAGGTTTGCTCAAGTAAATTTAAATTTACCGCGTTCTACTGCTCCAAGTCGGGTGCTTCGATGCCAGCGCTGCCGTACGGCGGAGACGCGCGTGAGTTGAGGCACCCTACTACAAACATTTATAGAACCACGATGCCCTACTGTACGGGCGTTACAAGCAGAACGTGGATCCCATCTGGTGGAACCTTTCGTTGCTATTTCCGTTTGATTCATTAAATGCCGCCACGCGGTAGCGCTACAGCAGCAGGCGACAGTTTTCTGTCGTCGATGTAGTATTTCATTTGTTATCGCAAAAAACAAGCATCCATGAATTTTTTAATGAAGGAACACTGGAAATATCACTTATGTATTGATTTTCTGCGTTATATTTGCGTAATGTCTTGTTCTTGTTCAACAATGTTGACAAGTATGAACACTGACACCGGACTTAGATGTTTAGATTTGGCTGTGAGTATACAAGACTGTTGCGCAGATTCAGTTTCACGTTGGCCGGGTGGTAGAATCGAGTCACACACACAGACAGACAGACAGACAGACCAAAATGTCTGCGTTTTAGTAGACCAAGAAAGACTATCGTCTTTAAAATTCGATTGCTGCTTTCCGCCGTTCTCCCGCTCCGGCTCCAACGTGGCAGGTTGCAAGGAAAAACAGTGCACATTCACACAAAGGCGATTATTCTAGTGAATGCTACACCAGGATGCGCGAAGTCATGACTCGAAAAGCTCGCGATAGAACACTTCGCCTTATTTTAGCCTATACTGGCCCACTGGGACGCACATACGCTTTGAGTGCGACGATATAATTTCCTCGACAGCGAAGAAAAAATCGGAAAAACCGCCGAAGAGTGCCTATTCGGCCCGATAATCAACAAGCGGGCACGCAGTTCAATTTCGCGTTCGTCCAGCTTTAAACCGGTGAACACGGACAGAAAACAAATATTTAGTAGAAAGCTTGCTAAAAAAAAGACGGGAAAGAAGAAGACGCTTAAATTGAAAACAAGAAGTCCTCACACACACTATGAAAGGCAGACCACTGTAGAAAAGCGTGTCAGGAAAAAAAAAAAGGGGGGGGGGGGGGGCAGGGGAGGTAGTGGAACGAAGTGGAGGAAAGGCGTGGAAGAGATTGATTCTCGGGATTCGAAACCCGATTCTCAGTGACGCTTACAAGCGGCGAAGTCGACGGTGGATCGATCTCAAAATCCGAGCAGAGCGTCGCGCGACGACACAAAATACGAACGGCGTTTAAAGAGGAAGCGAGAACGAGCGAAGAGCCGAAGGAAAGAAAGGCAAGGAGGAAACGAATCCGGCCTATACACGGAGGAGCGCGTAAGTATAGGCTCCGCGAAAAGAAGAAACAACGCGCAAAAAAACCGAAAGCACGTGCAAATAATCCGTTTCTAAGAGAAAAAGAAGATAAAATGGGGAAGAGATCGGGAGAGACAGCTACGGAATAAACAGAGAAAAGAAACCTCGGACTCACGAATCGATGGGTCGGCTCCTGCCGATACGGAAACCGCCATACAGGAGGACTGCACGCACATATGGTACGGCGCCACCAATCCACAAGTGACGCCAATGCAGACTGCGCCGTTGTAAACGGCCTAATTGAAGTGGCTTCGTGATATGGGGCGTTCGCGACTTGGAGAATTGCTCGACCAACAGGCGAACTGCGTCAAATGAGCAGCGGCGGCTTGCTGCTTTTGTGGTGCATGTTCGCTCGCAGTCGCACAGGGTACCGCATTCCGATGACGACGTCGATTGTTTAAAGGGGCCCTAAATAGGCTTTCCAAATGTCGTCGCCATTTCAATCGCGCGCAATCGCTAGAGTACCCCTTCACGACAACGTGTACCAAATATTACACCATCTGCGTAAAGCAGGGGCCGCACAAACACGAAAAAGAAGATTTCACTTCCTCCCCTGGCTCACCCACCATACCTTCCGCCCGCCACACTTGCGCGCTCTGACGCAGTTCTTTCCGGCTCTGACCGCCGGCGCGCGCTCTATGAACGCACGACACACTGCCCAGTGCGGCTCCGCGAACGCGAACCACAGCGACAGCGCTCACCGTCAACCGCACCGGAATCTGGTGGGTGGAGCATGCGCGTCGAGTGCTAAAAAAAAAAAAAGCGCGCGCAGGCTTGGCGCAGCCAATGACTGCACGTACATCAAGGGGGGTGATGGATTGCCCTGTTTCTCTCGGTGGTCTTGCGCCGGGTTGATGACGTCGCGGCTTCCACAGTGCTTCGGAGGAGCTACTAGAGGAGGAGAGCCCCAGGCCTTATGGGTGGCCCCTTTTAATGAGCGATAACTCGGCTAATACTTAACGCATTTAAACAATTTTTGCGGGATGACGTTCCTTGGATAGTACTCCAGTGACCGCGCACGCAAAATCGTAACATTTGGCAGCCTATTTAGGGCCCCTTTAAAGGGCGAGCACCGCAACGATTGGGTGGTGAAGAACACCGCCTTGTAACCATGATACAGCAGGGGGACAGCTCGGTACCATAACAAAGCTCCACGCCGGTGGAGCAGAGTTTCTTTATGTCTTGTCTTTGTTGCGTTTGGCGCCGCTCACGCTAGCGTGAAAAACTTATCCCATAAAGCCCGTTCTACATGGTGCGAATTTCGGCTGCGAATTCGCAGCTGCGGCGCCGCTCGTGCGGCAAAACGATCTTTTTTTTTCCATTTTCACTGCTCCGATAAATTGCCAAATGTCAAATGGCATTCACAGAAGACGGTCAACTATTCCAAACATTCGGCATTTGCCACAGCAACGAAAGTAGACCGTTTTTCCAGACGAGCGGTGCCGCAGCTGCGAATTCGCAGCCGAAATTCGCACCTTGTAGAACGGGCTTAATTATGTTTCCGTTTCATTCAGCTTTTATGCTGACTTTCTTCGGTGCCGTTTTAACCCCGCAACGTCTTTGTTTTGGTGTTTCAATTCTTTTCAGTTAATGGCATGTGGCAGCTGGTTTAGTTATAAATTCCTGATGTTAATTTTTTTATTGGTTTACCTTACTTTTTGAATTCCACTCTCCCCCTTCCGCTTCATATGTGACTTCACGATCATCTGACGTCACACGACCATGTGGAGTCACAGCCCTCTCAAACAATTAATCTAGTCTTTGTCCCGAATAAAAAAAATGAATGCGTACTTCTAATTAAAAAACTGCAGGTAAAATTTTCGTTAATCGCCGTAATATTACAAATGTTTTGTCTATATATACTTCGTACTTAAAATCATTGCGGAGTTATGATGATGGTAGTGTTTTTTTTTTTTTAATCCAGAACGATTGTGTTTAACGTGTAGGGGCCACACCTGCGCTCCGAGGCTCGCCACAGTACCGCGCTTCGGTTTATTTAGAGCACTTTTTGTCTAGTTAATCCGGATCCCCAACATAAAGCAAACTACGCGGCGTTTAGATGCTGTGAATCCCTGCAACTCATCGGAATCAGCGTGCAATTGTACTTTTCGAGGAAACATGTGGCAACTCTTCCGCGGCGACGTTTGAAAAGAATGTAATTTGTAACTGCGTAAGAGAGGAGAAGCGGCATGAACGAACCCGCGGAACCGAATTTGTCTCGGGAGCCGGCCACGCCCGCCAGCACGAGAGGAGGCGGACGCATTAACTGCGGCCCAAAAACTCCCCGTAATTACCGCGATTGCTCCATTAAATCCTGCGAATAAGAATCGCCAAGACAGAACACTGGGCCGCACGCTTATCCTACCAAGAAAAAAAAAAAAAAAACCGCCGCTCCCATTTCCTTTTTTCGCCTTACAGCGCAAAATAATGAAAACGGGCGTTCTCCCGGCGTGGTTCCGCTGTGTTTTCCCCAAGCGTTTCCTTAATTCCCGCTTTTATGCGTCCGGCTATCTACTTCGTTTTTGGGCCTCCAGCAGGGATTTTTTTTTTTTCGGCAGGACTCCTTCGCCGCCGCTGTTTCGCGTGGGCCATTCATGCGATTAACGTCGCCGTCGCCGCTCCGCCTTGTGTTTACACGGGAAGAGTTATAAACGCGCTCATAAATATTCTCCGTCCGCAACCTGCTAATCGCAGCCACCGATTGTTCGCGTTTTCCCCCCACATTTTTTAACGTAGCGTTTCAGTTTTACGCTACATCAATTAATTTCCGGCTCTTTTTTTCTTCTTACCCTTCGTTATCTAAAACTTTCATGTATGCTCACAAAGAAAACAGAAAGAAAAAAAGGGGACAGTTTGCGATTTAGGTTTATAGGCATGTCTCCCTCCAAGTTAAACTTTGCAGGTATACTAAACCCTCGTTACAGCGAATTCCCCGAAACAAGAAATGCTTTTCGTTGTAAGCGGTACTTCGTTATAAAAGCGGAAATGATTTGTTACTATGCGCTGCTGTTGGACCGCAAAATACATCGAATAAAGCGGTTTGGTTACAACAAGGGGTTTTTAGTTCTTCTGGTAGCGCTCTCTGAGGACCGGCATTCCGATTACCTCCCCGAAAGGGAAGCGATGCGTCATGGACAGACCCATCCCACGTGATCATTATCCGTGCCCCTACTACTTGTTTCGAGCAACGAGTTAACCCTGAATTTTTTTTTGTCGAGCGTAAATAGAGTGACCCTCAGTTGAACGAAATTCGCGATGTAGCGAATTTTTTAAATTGTTCGCTCTCTTAGTTTCTTTTAACACAGAGAACCCTCGGAATAACGACCTACAAACGCACACCGATGTACTTTAGCTTTAATTGGGACGGCATACACAGACACGGGAGGGTTCTTTGAAGGTGCCACGTTGTGTGGTTAAGAAGTCTGGGGTCCCAAGTCTGCCGACTCTATACTTCTAACCACAAGCCACATCTCGGATGACATTTAAGCGAGGGAAAATTCGACTATAAATTCCTTGACCACCCGTTATCCGGGAAATCTGAATTAGCCTGACTGTCGCAGCAATCTCGGACTAAGATTGAAACACGTCTCAAGACGGCGCGAGGCAGGAGGTCTGCGCGCCTAATTGTCTCGCGACCCTAAATCAGCAAAAAAGCGGTAAGCAAAGTAAAGCGCAGAGAACGTGAACGCGGAGAAAGAGGAGGGCGAAAATTTGCGCTACAGTGATTATGCCAGCACACTCATGCATGCAGGCGCGAGTCTCGAAGCCACCGCGCGGTACCAAAGCACATACGTACAATAACGCCTAGTATTTACAGGGCGTTGCTAGCTTTGGCGCTCTCTCCCTCCCCGAGGAGCTAAATTAAACAAAAAGAAAATCGGGAAATAGGAAGATAAAACAACAAAAACTGTCGGTGAATGTTTCGCTGCTGTATGATTACTTGGCGCAGGCTTTCTGGGGAGGCGACGCTAGAGCGACCGCAAACCGCGTTTCGGGTAATTGCAGTTTTATGCAAATCAGGAAACCGTCCCCTAGAGCGAGTTCTCGCACACCCTCCTCATTCCCGATTCCCCCTCTTCCCTCCCTAGCTTCTACCGAGGGCAGCCTTCTAGGGAAGGGACCTTGGCTTTTGGGAGGAGGGAGAGGAGGAAATGAGCGGCGCGCAGAAAAGAACCGCGATCCGCGGAGACGGGGCCACACAACAAAACAAGCGAGCACCAGAGGCAAACAAGAAGGATATACGCACCGTATAAGCGGGGACTTGAGGCATAAGGGTTACGCCAAACAGGCTGTATAAATTACCCGAGGGAAAAAGAAGGGAACGGGGGAAAAGCTCGCGAGGAATGGTGAAGGAGTGGTCGGGGGAGACGACAAACAATCTAAGCGCACTTGGCTGCAATCAATGACGAGGGATTCGCGAGGGACAGCTACCAGATGAGGTGTATACGGCGTAGCTATTCTGTGCTTAAGCGCAGTGTCGCAAAGCAGGTCTGGGAGAAAAACTGGGAAGATTAGGGAGTGTGGCAAAGGGTGGGCTTCCAAAGGCGCGTCGAGGGAAGGGACTGGATTTAGGCGCTACACAAAGTGCGTGTCGCGTTAAGCTCAATTCGCCACGGCGCACGACAAGGGGCGTAATCGAAAGGCTCCGTTGGCGTATATGTTTCAGGGACCCGTTTTTTAGATAGAATGATTTAGACAGAATGAGTAAGTGGCCCGAATTGGGAAGGGCGGAGGAGCTTTAGGTGAAAGGGACCGTAGAATTCGAACTAACGACCACAGAAATTTGTTTACGCAAGCGCGGGACCTCGTTACGACTCTGCCACATTTGCGTGCAAATTTCTGACAATCGGGACTTTACAAAAGAGACAATGCTCGTCAGGCCTATCCAAAGCGTTTTAAGTTTTATACGGCGTACTGACTTCTGTGACCTTCTTAAGGGACTGGAGAAGCGTCAACCTGCTGCAGTGTTTGATCGATCACGTTCGATGAGTATCAAATCACCTTCCGTCATACTTCGCTGCAGTAAACTTGTGCGAAAGCTCAGGCGCCCCGCCCTCGTGCTACCTGAACACATAATAGAGCACAGTAATACAGTACCAGAACAAACGAAACGACGTAAACACATCAGCGGGAGCCGAGAACATACAAGTGTGAGGAGGAGGAATGCCTTTAATTAGAGAGGTTTTAGCAGTTACGTTCTTTACGTTCGTTACGTTCGTTACGTTGCTACGGGTTTACCGGGACCCGACGGTCCCGACTGCGCATGCGTACGTACCGCTTGGCTTGCTACTCCACATGAACATGAGAGGTGCGAAAGTGAAAGGAAGCGAAGACACATGGTCGCGCGCCGTTCACTGGAGGAATGGCCTTGGCCTTGCCCGATTGAAGCGCTAGACACATGTACAATTGGTACACGCGATTCGTATGCGACTGATCGTTACGACTGTTCACCACGACTAGTCGTACGCGTGAATTTGAGACACATGGCCCGATGCGGGTGTGCGATGCCTCGTCGGCGCCGCTCCGCCCACTGTTTTTGCACCATGGTCAACTACGACGATCGCTGAGCTGAAAATTTGTAGATTCCGCGCGGGTTTTTCGCAAGAAATGGATAAAGCAGCAATCGTGAAGCGTTTTCTGCATCGGAACAGTCCGCGCACACGCCGGTCGCGCCTGCCAGCTCGCCACACTCAGCGGCTTGAACCGGCGCAGACCACGGTAGCAACCGCTTGTCGCTGCTCTTCCGAATCAATCTGATCACTAAAACGAAGTTCCACCTGCGAGAAAGTAGGTGTTAGTGTGGTGAAAAATTGTGCTAGGGATTGTTCTCAGGGCTTATTTTAAAAGCGGCGATCAGATATATCTGCCGCGATGCAAGCATATGCTGACCGGCCGTGGATGCCGCGGCGCGCGGTGCGGCGAGCGACCGAGAGATGGCGATACCTGCCTCGAAGCATCGAAACAGGCTACGCAGATGTCTCGGTCACCGATCGCTCACGGCAGTTGTATCTCAAATAAAGTTTCACATGCGAGAAAGGGGATGATAGTGAGGTGAAACGTTGTGTTACGGAGTGTCATTCGCAGTTGCACAGATAGCGGCGATCGCCAGGACGCTAAGCCTAAAGTTCTTAACACCCGAGCAAGCCGGTTGCGGGCTCCGGATACGGTAACACGGAAGCAGAGCGCCGGGATAGACGCCGGCCGCGTACGGAACAAATGGCGCATGCGCAGTCGGGTCCCGGTAAACCCGGTAGCAATGTAACGAACGTAACGAACGTAACGAACGTACTGCTAAAACTCTCTAATGATGAGGAGAAGTCAGCCTGGCAGAGAGCTTGGCTTGCTACTCCACATGAACATGAGAGGTGCGAAAATGAAAGGAAGCGAAGACACAAAAACTCATACGCACACTACAAACACAAATAAGCACACACAAACTGACAGACGCAGGATCGCGCACACATCACACGCACTGTGATATAGTTAAGGCAAACGTCCACAGGATCATTTACTTTACTGCTGGTGTTACTGCTTTTGCTTTTGTGGCTTTATTTTAAAAGTGGCCAGCGAATACGTTCATTGCTGCAGCCGAAGGAAAGCCGGCCAATAGCCGTTACACCACTGTAATGACGGTCGCAGCGGTCGGAGAACGCCGAGACCGGGAAAGAGAGAAAAAATTTCGGAGCAAGTCTTTTAAAAATGTGATGAGCATATAGCTGTAATTTTTGGATGAGGTACTTTGTGACCACCTAATCCAAGTACTGGATGTGTTGGTTGACTAGGTTCTGCAAGAATTTAAGCTTTCGAAAAGAAGTTGAAAAGTTTTGCAGGGTCCATTTAATTAGAGTAAACCCCGTTATAACGAAGTCCTGAGGGAAGAAAACTGACTTCGTAATAAGCGATATTTCGTTAAAAGCGGGGATGACGTGCTTCCTATACACTGTAGTGGGTAGCATGAAACGCGTCGGACAAAACGAGATTTCGGATAAAGCGACTTCGTTATAACGAGCGTCTACTGCATGTTATAGATCCGAGCCGCGCCTTAAAGGGACCCTGCAACACTTTTATTAACTTTTCTCTAAGTCTTAAAGTCTGTAGTCAACAATTAAACACATGCAGTACTTAGAATAGGGGGTCGCGAAGTACCTCAGCCAAAAATTACTGATGTATGCCCATCAGATAACTTAAAAACTCGCTCAACAAATTGTTTTTTTTTTTTTCTTTTCCGCTACTGCTGTTCTTCGAGCGCTCGAATTGCATCATTAGAGCGATGTGGCGGTTATTGGCCACCTTTCCTTCAGTGGCAGCAATGAACGCATTCGTAGTAACTTAAAAAAAAAGCCACGAGAGCAAAGGAGAAACGGAAGGCGTATCTGCTGCGACGAGCAAATCACGCAGTGCCACTTCGTGCTGGCGATAACTGTAGTTTTCTCAGTGCTTTCAGTCCCGTAGGAAACACGGTGAGTCCCTTTAACCTACGCCTAGAGGTGTTTTTTTTTTTTTTTTTCTAGATAGTTAGTTAACCCTCACGACATGTGCAATGCAGCCTCCGAGAAAGTCGGCCGCACTACGACGGGACGTTTCGGTTGCCCGACACTGCTCCTCGCAGCGTGAACGTGGTACCGCCCCTCCAAGCCCGGCCGCTCGTTCGTCATGATGGGACGCCGGTCGCATGCGACCGTATCCGCTCCGCTGGTTTTCGCTGAAGCCTCTCTCGCGACACCAGAGGAACAGACGACTGAGACAATAGTTGTGTCGAGTGAACCCGTGTTCATTGACGCTGACGGCCATTACTCGTTATGTTTTTGTTCCCTTATGTTTAGACGCAGTCACCTTCAAAGGAACCATTATAAAGGCGCGAACGTAGCAGGAAATGTTGGAAGAGACCGACTGCAGTTTTAAACAAAAATTACAGGATTGTTCCACGAAGTGAACTCGACAATTGCGCTAAATTGACAAACAGAGGAAGGAAGACAGACAATGCGCATAGAGGAAGGAAGACAGACAATGCGGTTTGTCAACCTCTGTTTGTCAATTTAGCGCAATTGTCGTAATTCATAATGCACCAACTAGCCCAACAGCACATTTTACTGAAGTAAACTCGTGTTTTGCTCTTTCTCTCTCTCTGAGCATGTCCATGCCTACAATTCGCGTTTTGGCAACAACAGCTCAAGTGCTTCAGGATATAACAGGGAGTAACAGAATGCCGCTTCTATGTCCAATGCACCCCTCCCCTCTCCGCTCCTTCTGTACACCCGCAAATATCCTCGAAAAGACCCGCGTCTACGGCCGTTTTTATCGTCGAAGTTAAGTGCTTGTCGTTGGGAGGCTCCGCTGTAGCCGCAGTTATCCAATTGCGAGGCCAACTGGACCCTTACTCTGATGCATTGTGGGCTTAGCAGCGCGTATGCAGTGTCAAAAGCCAATGTCCCTAAATCTCTCAGGAAATCCGCCACTTCCTCTCGCACACCGACGCCTGGTTCAACCTGAACAAGCTGTTACTTGTTAAGGCCCCCCCCCCAACGCCCTCACCTCCACGCAGCCCCTAACACGTCGTCCGTTGAGGGGCTTTGTTGCTGTCATTTTCGCCGCCGTTCAATAGATGACTTGCGCGAGCGCTGCTCGCGAATTAAGCAAGGAAGCAACAAGACGAAGGAAGCGGAAACTCGGGGGCGTGGCTCAGCGAAGTCTGCGCGCCGTACACCGCTAATTGCGTACAGTGAGGTCGACACTGTCGGCGCAAAGAAACGGCGCTTCGATCGGCTATTGTTACGTAGCCTACCCCGTATGAACCTCTCGCGTCAGTTTAGCCCTTACCCAGGACCCAAGGAGAACCGTAGTACGGAGAATCGTCAATGGTAACACTTTCCAGGTAAGTGAGTGACTAGCGGGCAACGTCTTCAATCAAGCCTCCCTCGTCAGGTCATTGGAAGCCTCACTCGTACGGCAGGACGTCTGTTGTTTCACCTTCAAAGTGACAGGAAAAACCGTCATCTGTCATACCTCGACGACACGATGGGGGGCTTCCTTTTCTTGCGAGTGTTAGAGATCATTCCTACGGAGGTGTTCCTGATAAGAGAAGGAGCTGCGGGGAGCACTTTCAATCAAGCCTTCCTAGTCAGGTCACTGAAACGTCAGTCGTACGGTAAGACGTTTCTTGGGAATTCCACGTTCGAGGGCAGAACTTCGCGACACCGTGCGGGGCTTCCTTATCCAGAAGGCGTCCCATGTTCCGCTTTCGGAGATGACTGACGCAGAGAAAACAACGCGAGAGCGGGACGGCACGGGGGCCTGACTCACACGCACAAACACACACGAAAAAGTCGGAACGCGGTCCGAACATGTCGTTCACCTTCGTGGACCGGCGTCTGCGGTTTTCCGACCCGCTGCACCGTAGACGCGGCGGTCGCTCAGCGCCGGCGCGCAACATCAACAAGCGTTGTTCGGTTCGCTTCGTCACCTGCGGCCACGGGCGCGTCGGCTCGTTAGCCGGGCGCCAATTAAGCCTAACCAACGCGGCACGCCGCCGTGTAGCGCGGCCGCATCAGCACACCTCCACGGCGGAAACTTTTTTGCCCGCGACGTTGCCGTCGCTCTGAGCGCGCCCGCGCGCTCTCCTCTAATAACGAGCCGATTATACCGAACGTCGCCGAAAGGCTGGCCGGCACCTGAGGCACGTACGCGCTCCAGCGAAACCGGGGGCTCTGGAGGACGGGGAGGATGTGCCGAGGGGGCTGGGGAGGATGGAATATCTCGAACACCAGCAAGGTCTGAACGAGGCTTTTGCCTCAGCGCCAATCTTCTTATTCAAGTCGGATTGATGCTAACAGCCAGGCTTATGAAGAATTTCTATCAAGCACCCGAAATCAGACTTGTCGAGCAGATCGCTTGACGAAAAGTCAAGGAAGTTCGAGTCATTCGCACGGTCTGGTCGAAGCGTAGCAGCGTTGGGAACAGTTTCACGCGCGAGAAAACCGAGAAACTCGGTCGGTTTCATCAGTCTTGGTGGACGCCAGGAAATGTTTCTCGCGTAATTGCAAGAGGTGCCCTTCAGGTGCTGTGCTAACTGCATGTATGGCACGCTGGAACACCCTACTGAATCTTGCCAATGTATAGTTCTCAACCTGTACGACTCGAACACACGCACTGGTCCCTCTAGCAACTTCCCGTTCTGTCCCGCGGTTAGGGTTCCCAGGCCGGGGCTTGTAAAGAGCGTACTGCAATTTGCTGATATACTGTTCGCTACAACGTTCCCAGGTAGGGAAAAAAAAAGAAGCTATCAGCAGAGCAGACCTAGAACACACATGGTTTTGCCAGGAGCACCAATAAAATACAACCCCAAATAACAGCACCAGATACCAATACACTTAAAAGATACAAAATAAAGACTGCAGAACAATGGAAGACTGTCCTGCTCAGCTCCACACCGGAGCCACAACTCGAAGCAGACCGGATGCTTCCGGATCCAAGAATCCTGGCTGACGGCCGAGGAAGGGAGACCGTCCAAGACGTCTACCTTCAGAGCCAACGAAGTTCTTTACTTCTGTCTCTCTAGCATTTCAACCACGTTTACAAATGAAACGCCGCGACACCATTTCGCACCGCCTTTGTTCTGCATCGACGCCTTCCAGACACCACCGAGGTACAAAAGCTGTTGTAAAGGAAGAAAGCATGAACCTATACAATTCCCGAAACGACTCTCTTTAGTTGCGCACCACCATGCCTCAAACAGCGTTAAACCGAATTTTACCCCAAGTACCACCCCTACGGCACGCCTTCTGGAGTATTGGCATGGTTTAAGAGGGTTCTTTTGTGTTTTCATTTAATGAAACTGCCTGCACTGTTGTCAGAGCATTTTTCCGTGAATCTGACATTGATCTAGATGTTAGAAATAAAAAAAAAAACGTTACCATTTTTTCCTAAAGAAAGTTGAACGAAGCGCGGAAACTTTCTCACATCAAAAGTGCGTCAAAGGCTTAGCTAAAAGTGTGTCCAACCTTCGCTGAACGTGCGCCCAATCGGTCGTGAAACCTTTAGAGGCCCAAACCGCAAACGAAGGACGAACCCACGCGACGATTTTTCGCGCACTAAGTAAACGCATCTGTGGACTATCTAAATGTATACCGATACGTGGTTAATGAAATAAAGGTACTCCTTCTTATTGATCGATGCGTGTATTGTCTTATCTATCGAAACGTTCCTTTTTCGCAATTTCCAAGTAACAATTTTGACACAATGGAAGCCCGGTACCACGCACGCGCCGTGTGTCCAGAGATTTTATCAGACTTTTCGGTCGACCAACCGGTCTATGGGGAAATGCATTTGTTTTTTGACCTGGACGCCATCAGTCCCACTAAAAAAGCATTTAGAAAACAGTCTTGTTTCTTCTTTTGTTTTGGTATTGTTAGCAAGAAAACGTATCTAACCACAAGGCCTTACTTTCTGATATAAAATTCATTTGCTCCGGCATAAGATGCCAGCAGTTCTAAACGCAATAAAATTACATTCGCTGTGCCGTAATTATGTAAATGTATACACAGTTGTTTACTTTTCCTCTGTAAAGTGTACAAATGTGCCTACAGACCCTTGAGACGCACCAACACCGTAGTGAATGCTCATTGACAGCAATTCTCCACAGTCGATAAAATGGCCAATCCATTTATCAATTATTCAATAAATCAATCAGTCATCAATAACCCACTAATTTTGATCTACCAATAACATAAATCTACACATATTTCAGCAGATGCTGTGATTCGAAGCCCTTTTCTGAGGTCGTGCTGCCTAAAATTTATTCGGTACTGAGTTCTGACCCTGTCCGGTAGACTCTCGAATAAATCGCAGACGGTTCAGTGTGAAAACCGCGGGACATTCTGATTCAAGAGTCATCCCACTGAAGGAAGAGGTCGAGGCGATGTCAGCTGCGATCACATGCCACTTATGATTCATCTGGGGAGCAGGTGTCCCCGAAGCCCGACAACGTCGCACGGATCACGAGAGAATATTTAGAACAGTTTGAGCGGCGCGCTGGCGTCTTCCGTCGCGGTCGTCACAAAGGGCGGCGAACATAGTCCGTCTGGCATGATGCGAGTAATTACACCCGAGCGCAGGTGGCGACGGCGAACCACTAACGACGCCGAGGGATAGATTGCCCCGAGGCCCGTGCCCCTCATCGACATCTGCCCGCGGCCACGCGTCAGACCGGCCGTAGTCGACGTCGACGCCATCACGTTCCGCCAGTCGAGCCGTCGCATGCTGTGCGGTGCCGGCGATGTGATCGTTGTTTGAAATATGAGAATTCGTACGTGCTGTCTTCCCATGAGCGTTCACAGCAGAAACCGGAGGGCGAAACAATACGGGGAGGGGGGAACCATCGCTCAGATTTACAATAAGAATATTCAACCAGCTTGAGAACCTCACAAAACGGAGGGCCTGAATCTTAAGCTGTTTTTGTTGATTTCCGAGACATTGGTTTAATGTTTTGCAACGAGTTATTTGCGTACTGATTTAATACATCTGTCGCAAGCTTTTTTTTACTTTCTGCTGTAAAGCAATATATTGTTTTGTTCCACGAACATTGACATACTCCTGTACTGATTTTAACTATTTTTTTGAGATGCATTTCCATTGAAATTCTTGTGGGATGGATGACAGAGGGATCTTGGACGACTCTTGAGAAGGAGCTCAAAAAGACGGAGAGAGAGAGAGAGAGAGAGAGAGAGAGAGAGAGAGAGAGAGAGAGAGAGAGAGAGAGAGAGAGAGAGAGAGAGAGAGAGAGAGAGAGAGAGAGAGAGAGAGAGAGAGAGAGAGAGAGAGAGAGAGAGAGAGAGAGAGAGAGAGAGAGAGAGAGAGAGCACGTTACCAGATTAGACACAGTGCTGCTCATCAGGCGTTTCGGGGTCAGCTCTCGGAGTGGATTTCGGTCGCATCGGCGCTAGGTTTCACCGAACAGTCGTTTGGGTCGAACCCACTATTCGCCGATGTTTCCTGTTCTTTTCATCCCCTTATTTATTTTTCTTCTTCAATACAAGACAGCTTAGCGTGCACTGAATCGCCAGCTACTGACTGGCGCATTAAACAGAGCCCGAGTTAGAGAGCGCCGTCACACCAGCGAGCTCTGGCAGTATCAAAAGACGGACGCAAAAAAATTCTCCTCCGGCGCCTGCGTCAGGCGCTACGGGAGAGGAGGAGGAGGAATAAACTTTATTTATGCGAGCCTTAGGTGCTGCTGTCTGGGCACCCGCCTGGTGGGGGGTTTCCTCTAGTCCGGGATACCCTGGCCTGCACTGGCCACCCGGGCCCTCTCTACCAGGCTACGCTGGGAGGAGAGGTCGGAGCTGGTCAGTTGTGCCACCCACTGCTCGTAAGTAGGTTGGGGATTGGGAGTAAGGGACGGGGTTTGTTGACACCCCCATACCAGATGGTATAGGGTGCCAGGATGGGGGCAGTATTTGCAAGATGCGGGGTAGAGGGTGGGGTACATTGCATGGAGTAGGGTATTGTGGGGGTAAGAGTTTGTTTGTAGTCGCCGGAGTATTGTACCTTCGGTTCTAGATAGGTTGGGTGGGGTGCTGGGTATTGTTGGCGCCCGCGCCGGTAGTGGGCGAGTATATCGGCATATTTTCTCAGGTGCGTGGGCTTGAGGATGTCGCCATACTACTTGGATGGCACTTTGGAGGGCGTCTTGTTGGTCACCTATGGAGCCCGTAGGAGTCCAGAGTGTCAGATCGTCGGCGTATAGGGCGTGTCGCAGGTTGGGGATAGTTGTCAACAGAGGAGGTAGATCTTTCATACCGATGTTGAACAGTAGTGGAGATATCACTGAGCCTTGGGGGGTTCCTTTAGGCATAGTTTGGAAAACGTCGGAACGGAGGTGCCCGATTCCCAGCGTTGCAGTGCGATTGGTTAAGAATGAGGCAACGTAGTCGTAGAGACGTTGGCCGCAGTTAGTAGAGGCAAGACCTTGTAGGATTGCTTGATGAGTGATGTTGTCAAATGCTCCTTTGATGTCTAGAGCCAGGATCGATAATTTGTGGTGATTGGTAAGTTTGTCAATGATATCTTCTTTCAGTTGGAGTAGAACATCTTGGGGTGAGAGGTGTGAGCGGAATCCATACATCGTATTCGGGAAGTAACCGTTGTCCTCTATGTGGGGTGAAAGTCGGTTGTGGACCATGTGTTCTAGGAGTTTTCCAACACATGAGGTTAATGAGATGGGCCGCAAATTTTTTGTATTCAGAGGTTTTCCCGGCTTGGGTATGAGGGTTATTTCTGCGTGTTTCCATTGTGGTGGTAGGGAGCCAGATGTCCATTGGTTGTTGATGTACTGTAGTAGGCTTTCGAGGGCTATTGGGTCGAGGTTGCGAAGTAGTTTGTTCGGAATTTTGTCTTTTCCTGGGGTGGTGTTTCTTGTGAGGTTACGCACTGCGGCTTCCATTTCGGCTATTGAAAAAGGTTCATCTAAGTCTAGATTGGGGGTACCGGTGTATGGTGGGATAACTTGCGTTTGGTTTGCCGATGTTGCTTTGAGGGGTTTCTCTAGTTCTTGTATGAGGTCTTGCTCAGTGCCCGGATGGTTGTGTATCAGTCTACGTAGTTGATGCGCCGTCGTCGATTTGGATTCTTTTGTTCCCATGAGAAGACGCATTCGACACAAACAACAAAGGCACAGGAAACGCGCAGGCAACTGGCGAACACACGCACGAGCAGAAACAAGACAGCATTCGAACTGAGCAACCGAAGAAGCGCAACATAAAGCGACAACGGGACAAATGATCGCCTCGAGAAAACAGGACTCCGGCATCCACCTTAACGCAATAAATTTTCCTTCGTCATGCTGTGAATATTTCTGGCGCCGTACGAAGCGGTCTCTCTTTTCTCTTCTCAGCAACCACCGGTGGAAGCAAGCTAGTCTCCGCCGCTTGATGAGGCACGGGTTGATGACGCAAGCTGATGACGGCCTGAACGTGCACTCGGTGGTGAGGGAAGGGCGCAACGTAGCAGCGAAATCCGTTCGCTCGCCTGATACTGTGTCCCCGGGCTTTCCAGACTTGGGATAGGCCCTCGCACGGTGTCAGCTTAGCGCATCCGACGGCCAAATCCCTTCACCTGACTAACAAAGACCCATAAACGTCGTAGTTTATGGGTCTTTGCAGACCAAACTGCAAACGATCACATCCAGCAGAAGAAGGAAGTGAGGGAGGCTTATCTGTCTAGGGGTCGTTTCTGTTCTGTGCCCGAGAAGAGACGTCAGTGTCAGCTAGCGAGCGGTGGCGGGACGCAAGACGACAACATCCCGAAGTCGGCTCGCACGGACAGCGCCCACATCGAGGAGGAAGGAAGGAAGAGAAGAGAGAGAGAGAGGAAGGCTGGGTTGCACGGGTGCGGCCAAGCGTGCCGAAGGAGAGACGCTGCCGACAAGTGCGGAACAAAGACCATCCCTTGTTGAACCGCGGTCCTAGCGCCGAGCGTCACCGCTCGCCGCAGGAGAAAAGAAAAGAAACGGAGGCGGACATGCAGGACGGAAGTGGTCTCCCTCCGACTGCCCCTCTTCCTTCCTTCGCTTCTTGTTCCTGCTTATTTTGCTGCCAAGAAACTCTGCCAGACTCCCGCGGCTTCTTATTTCCCTTCCCCCGTTTTTCTTTTGGGGACGCCGAACGGCCTTGTTTCTAGCGTACATACCGCACTTCTTTCTTTCTCTCCTGCTCATCCGCCACCTACTGACTTCCTTTCTACCTTTGCTTTCTTGCTTCTTCTTGATTCGTTTTATGAATCTGCTGCGACCCTCTTTTTTCTCCGATGTTCTCTTCCCTCTCCTCCGCCTTTCAATCTCTCTCCTCGGGCGCCCCGAGTTGCGGCTTAATATCGAGCGTCGCGCGGGGCCCCTTCCCTTGGCGTGGGTCCCAGACCCGCGCCGGGAACCCGGGTCTAAAGGCCCGCCGGCCCGAGACCACAAGGCGAGGGCTTTGGTCACCGCCGCGACGACTGCGTGCCCGATGGCGAGACGAGCGACACCCCGCAGAGAGCGGTCTCCTGTTCCCCCGAGTGTTCGTGCGCACTTCCTGCACGCTGCTTGGCCCAACTTCGAGGAAATGGCGAGAACGCTTTCGAGGCTCGGCGAATGCGAACGCATTCGCGGCACTGGAGCCGCGGACGGAGATTTTCATTGCGGCGCTGTAAACGCTGCTCAAATAAGCCGTAGTGAAAGAACACTAGGAGAGAGCTTCCAGGTTGGAGCAAAGAAAGTGAGAGTAGGAGAAAGAGGAAAGCACGGACAGAAGCACCGATGTTTTGCGAGTGAGCAGCGGCGCAACAGGCGGTGTTTGCCTCGTTCGTTGGAAGTGTGATTTAATATTAAAGCGAAGCTTTCTTTTTTTCACTAATGGCGTATGCCGCGTCGAAAACGCATTGCAAGAAAGCCAAGCTTTTCTGAAAATGATCATCGTGAAAGACAAAAAAAAAAAAAAACGCCTTCCAGTGGCCGGAATCGAACCTGGTACATCGCGTTACGAAGCAGATGTCTATCCGATTGCGCCATTTCCGCACTTTTTTTCCTTCTTTAGTGCATGGAAAACCGCCCTTATTACAGCCTACAGGAGCTATGAGTCATCGAAGAAGATGCACATCCCTGCAGCTAAAATAAGAGTCCGTCAAAACTCCGGCAAGCAGACGCACGCGTCCAACAGATGCAGCCATTCTGGTGGGTCACTTTGCGCCGCATAAATGCTCCGCACCAACGCAGCCTGCTCCCGAAAAATGGACTGCGTTGGGCGAGGGGGTTTCGCGTGCCTGTCCGTTATGCGGCACTGCTACAAGTTATACAATCTCATCCCAGAAAATGTATCATAGGGCATTCCAGTAACATCTCGAAAAGGCAAGAACCGAATTGTATGAGGGGTAATGTCCATGTCCTTTTTAAAAGTTCGTTGCAACACATCCCAGAAAAACACTGTATCCCGGCACAAAACAATGATCAATGGTTTCAGGTTGATTGCATAAGCGTCAATTGTCAGACCAAGATAAAGGAATAGACATTTCTTTCTCGCAAAACCATGCTTTCACTGGGGGTGTTGATGTATGCAGCTTAAAGAAAAACGTTTTTGCATTTGGAGGAAGACCAAACGTGTCACACGCTTCAAAACACTGTCCTTATGGTGGCCAATGTAAGGCTGGCGATAAACCGGCACTGGGAACAGACTATCTAATAAAGTGTTCGTCAAAGCCTTTATGGAAAGGGTAAACAGATATTGCAGCGAAAACCTCGCAGTAAGGAAATGAAAGGTGTCGACCACCTCCTTTAAAAAGCCGCATGGCGGCTTCGTACTAACTTCACCCATGGAGACAAGCAAAAAAGGTAAATGAAAACTTATTCGCTGTTGAATAACGTTGAGAAGAAGTGGATGATGCATCACTTTATAGAAGAAAAACAAAGATACAGGCTGGTGTACAAACAAATGTGTCAGCCTAGCGCCCCCAGACACTAATGGACGAAACAAATTGTCCCTACGCATAGGTTCCCATTGAGACCCCCACACAAATGTCGCAAAAACTCTACGTAGAGTTTGCACTTTAGGACGCGCACAATTAAGTACTTGCCGCACATAAACAAGCTTTGCGACACGGAAGACGTTAAAAACCTGCGCACGCGCAAACACCGAAAGTTCTCGCCCCATCCATGCCTGCGAGGCTCGCTTGACTTTTTGGAGTGCCAATGACCAATGCGGCCCGGTGTTTCGTATTTGGTGCAAAGGTACACCTAGGCATTGAAGTGCGTCCTTATCCCAAGTAATGCCAGCAAATAAGGAGGGTTTCGTACCCAATTCACCAAACCAAAATCCCATTGTTTTTTCCATATTCAAAGCCGCCCCAGAAGCGTCACAAAACTGCCTGGTCAGATTAAGGGCTGCTTGAACGCTTTTTTTATCAACACAAAAATAGGCAATGTCATCCGCGTAAGCAAGGACCTTAACATCGCAGGATAGTGAGGAAAAAACCCGTACTCTTTGACTCTGCTGAATACTAAGACACCGAGGTTCGAGGTACAAGGCAAACAACTAGGGTGAAATGGGGCAGCCCTGTCTAACAGACGACTTAATCGAACTGGCTTAGACAGAACGCGGTTGGCGACCAGTTGTGTGGCGCACTGTTTGTAACAAAGCTGAATGCCTTTTAACAATATATCCCCTAAATTTGCCGCTGCCAATCGTGTGAATAGAAACTCATGAGAAGCTCGAGCAAATGGCTTTGAAAGGTCAATTTGGATAAGCGCCAACTGCTCTGCCGAATGAGACACACACTCCAATATTGAACGAGCCATATGTATGTTTGTTTGAATGCTCGCATCTCGAATACTGCAAGTTTAGTGAGGTCCTACTAAACTAGTGATGACAAGGTGAAGGCGCCTAGATAAAATCTTTGCAAAAATTTTATAATCTACATTGCAGAGAGATATTGGCCGATAGCCGTCACCCGATGTCAGTTTTTGATTTTTGTTCATCTAGCATTTTCGGAATTAAAACTGTGTCCTAAATAAAAGGTTGGCGACAAAACGTCATGATCATCGTGTGCTGCTGTGAATACGTCTAACAGAAAGGGAGCAAGGATAGCAGAGAACTTTTGATAAAACTCTCCACTCAAACCATCTGGCCCAGGGGTCGTGTTAGTCTTAAGGTCGGAGATGGCAGCTTTAACTTCTTCGAGTGTAATACGCCCAGAAACCAGTGCGCACTCGTCGTCTGTCAGCTAAGCAGTAAATCAATGAGGGAACTCAATTCTTGCCCCCGAGCCAATAGACAACACACTATTTGCCCCCGAGCAAATAGTGTGTTGTAATGGTCATGGAAAGCCCTAGCAACTTCAGCTGCTTCGGTGTACCTAATACCTTTATGTTGAATTTCAATTACTCCCTTTGCGAGTGCTGACTTCCGCTCATCACTTAGTGAACGACGAGTGGGGTAGCTATCAAAGGATTTTTGAATTCTCGACCGAATTAGAGCGCCATGGTACTTTTCGGTAACATATTGCTGAAGTTATGCTTTAACAATACCAATTTCCTCTACACCCGATCCCGGACTGACCGCTTATGAAGCACAAAGAATGTACGATTTAGTTCCCTTACATAAAAACGTCTTAAAAACGAAAGGCGAGCGGACTCTTCTATTGCGCAATTCCTTACCTTCTGTTTGAATAGATCCCATTTCTGATATAAAGAATGACTGTGTGTTTCAAGAATACTATTCAAGAAATCTGATATACGTTTACAAAATGTTCCATCAGCCAATGAAGAGGTATTAAGCTTCCACAGATCCCATTGAGGCAGCACACTACGCGGTCTTGATCATCCTACGCAAACAGATACCATGCAGTGGTCTGTGAAGAAGATCAGGCGCACAATATAGTCAGAAATGCTAGGCATCTCTTCTACTCAAATGTATATGCGGTCAAGAGAGGCATTCGAATTGCTCTGAAAGTGAGTAAAGTGCGTGGTGCTCCCTTTTTCCTGATCAACATCGAAAAGACCGTTATCATGAAAACAATCAGACAGGGCGGCTGCACTTTGGTCATCGTGTGAACGTGGTCTAAATCACACCTGCTCACAGCAGACACCATTAAAATCACGTACGATGAGGATTTTCCGTTGTGTGCGCAGAAAATTTCCTAGCGATATAAAATAGGGGTTACGCTCCCGACAATTCCCTGGTGCATAAAGGCATATGATACGCCATTAACTCCTGACATAACAAGGTCACAGCAAATAAAACGCAAAGCATCATCTATACTACAGGAGAGATTGGAAAAACTTGTTGTTGAGCTAGTTGGTACATATTTTAAGGAAGACGAAAACGTGGCGCAAACAAGACGTAGACGAAAGAAACGAGGTATATGTCTGTATATGACTTACCTCGTTTCTTTCGTCTACGTCTTGTTTGCGCGACGTTTTCGTCTTCCTTAAAAAAGAGACTGGAAAGCTCAGCTTTCTTGCTTATAAGCAGAAAATATCCACCAGACAACCCTGCAGAGGGACTGTAATGTTCTAAAAAGGGCTCTAATGCAGCCGCCGTGTCCTCATCACTGCAGGGCCTTGTCTCCTGGGTGACCGCAATGTCCACGCCGATCCGTTTAAGGAGGCGTGAAAGCTGGTATTGCCTTCTCCTGTTTCTCAGGCCTCTCACGTTAAGTGTGGCAGCGTGCATTGTCGTAGGCAATATCCCCCTCTCTGCTTTTCGTCCACCAGCATTCTAATCTTCTTTTCGTCCCCTCGACAGCCTTGAAGTTAACTTCCTCTCTGATACCCTTAAATCCTAGGGCTTCTGGAAGCCCAATATTCCCTTCATGTAGATTTGGATGGATACCCTCACATTCTAACACTATGTGCCGCATAGTTCTGTTTCTTTTCCGCAGACCCCGCATACCCCATCATTTTGTGAATACTTCCCCACAAAACTCTTAGTTCGCAGGCAACCTGCCTCTAGACTCAAAAGCAAAGCAACTGCCCTGGGAATTATCGCAGAAATTTTCCTTTCTGATGTTCAATTTCTCAGCCCTGTCACGTCTAACGACGTTTTATTAGCTTCCATTTTTTCCCTTTATTATTTCGTTTCAATCTGCCTTGCCTCTTTTTGGTTACCTTGCTGTTTTGGATTCTCCACTGTTTCTTTCCGTATTTCATCGTAGCCTTCTGGTCTTTCTTAACCACGGCATGTCCACGCTTTTCAAGTATAGGTACCTAAACACCTTAGCTGCCCACCTTCGTTGATCCATTGCCCTCAACCTCATCTCAAAGCATATTTTACTCTGTGCTTCTCTAACTTTAAACGACGTTTATTTCTCCTCCTTCACAGCAATGCATTTGTGTTTAGACGTGAGAGCCGACTTTAAAAAAAATCCCTGTAAGCTTGGTTTTTGTAAGACGGCTTCCCCACATGGAGTATTGCACAGTGAAGCACACCTATCTTCGGAAGGAGTACCATTATAAAAAGTGGTTCCAACTGTTCTTTAATTGAAACCATCCCGAAACAAATTATATGTCATTCAGCCGCTGAGACGACTTCATTATTACGCCGAATTTTATTTACTTTGAAGATCCTGCTTCAGTTTGGTCCAAAGGGAAACAGAGTTGTAGGAAGAAACCTAACTGGTGAAAGTGATCAGTGGGGACACAGTGATACATCTATGATGAAAAGGAAAAAAAAACAACGGAATGTTTGCGACACGTTCCGGACTGCCCTGTTTGCCTGATTAAGGGAAATCAGGCAAACACGCCAGCCAGGAATCAGCCGGAAACATCCCGTTTTTTTTTTTCTTTTCATCATAGATGTATCACTGTGTCCCTACTGGTTACTTTGGTCGAAGCCGTTTGGGCTTGGAGACGGGTGCATGGACGTGCAAAATTAGGCGGAACAATTATCGCGTTGAATCATGTTAGTCGGCAGGCGGATGGGTGCATGATTCATAAGCAGAACGTAAGGTTGTGACGGAAGAAAAATAGCAGACATCGCATGATATTATGTTCGGTCTTGTTGTGAGACCACTTTTTTTTTCCTTTCTAAAACACGAAGTTTTCCTTGGCCAGCACGATGGGCGAAACGTCAGCGTCCGGCTCATGCAAGCGGAGCCTCAAATTTCTAAGCGAAGAACGTGGCGCCACCTGTGACTGTACCTTGTTGTAAGACTTGCCTGACCGGTCAACAGTCAGGAGCGCCTAGGAAACCGTAAAAGAAGCACTCGTCGTGTATTCTTTCGAAGCATGTGTATCGGAAGTGATTGATGACAAGGAACGAATAAAGCCAATTGTACATGTAGCATGTGAAAACCGGGTCCACAGCCTTCGTATTACGCGACCGACGCTCTGCCATGCCAGCTACCGGTGCAGCTGCATCCTTTCGGCGTATCTTCATGCGACGGCAGCCTGCGCTCAAAGGTAGTGGTAGCCGGTACAGTACGCTCTAGCAGCCTTTTAAACTCTCACACGGAGTGCTCCAGCTAAACACTAAACTTTATAGGGCTTGTCCGGCGTCCGTGCTCCCGGCACAGCACCGTGTTAATCGAAACATCTGCGAACAAAAGGTTCATAAAAGGTTAACAAGAACAAAATAAAAGGTTCACAAAAGGTTAGAGAGAGAGAGAGAGAGAGAGAGAGAGAGAGAGAGAGAGAGAGAGAGAGAGAGAGAGAGAGAGAGAGAGAGAGAGAGAGAGAGAGAGAGAGAGAGAGAGAGAGAGAGAGAGAGAGAGAGAGGCGTACTGCGCATGCGCGAGGAGCATGGGTTTTATTGGATTGAATTGGATTTGGATTGGATTGGATTGGATTGAAAATCGTTTGTCGCGCCCGGCGCAGTGACAACCAGCCACGACAGCGTTTGGGCTCGAACTGATTTTTTTATTCCTCCAGCGCGAGCGCACGTGAGCGCGCGCCTCGTGGTTCTGATTGATTGATTGATTGTAGGGTTTAACGCGCCGACGCAACGCAGGCGATGAGGCGCGCCGTAGTGGAGGGCTCCGGATTAATTTTGACCAACTGGGGATCATTAACGTGCGCCGAAATCTCGTACACACGAGCGTTTTTGCTTTTCGCCTCCATCAGAAATGCCTCCACCGCGGCCGGGAATCGAACCCGCGACCTCGTGCCTCGTGGTTCTGCCTTCGTCGTCGTCGTCGTCTCGGCGGGGAGGACCCGCGCCACTACACGTTCTAGCAGCAGTAAGCACGCTCACGGGTGATTAACGCAAAGAATGATCACCAGTGCTTCGCCCACTCGTCATGATTCACTTCGTGGAGGTGCGTGAATTCTTTTACACTCTTTTTGGTCAAAAAGGGAGTAGCATAAGTGGAAAAAGGGTGTTGGGAGGCCATTAAAACCTTTTTTTTAAATCTCAACGCCCCTATTCATAGCTCTACACTCTTTTTGGGTGAAAAAAAAGGGTGTTGAACAACTTCAATACCCTTGGTTGTTGGTAATGTATTGAAAGGATGTCGAAAAGTTGCTGATTGATCAAGGACATGTATGAATGCGTAATTGCACGGCGAAGTAAAAGATATCCCCTCATACCCCCATCCCCACCTCGTAAGAAATATTCAAAAGCAAAAAAAAAAAAATGTTCGTCTACAATTATCGCTCGTTTCCATATACGGTGCGCATCATCGCCCAAGTTTAGCTTTGGCACGTGAAAAGTCAGTTGGAAATTTTAAAGATAAAAAGACTATGTACACAATTACCTGTATAACGCCCTTATTGCCTTAAAAATGTGTACTACAGGTATAATAAGGGTGTTGGAAAGTTATTACACCCTTTTTCTTAGGTTCCAACACCCTAATTTGTAGCTTTACACTCTTTCTGTGGAAAAGAGTGTTGGCCGAATGCAACACCCTTGGTTTTCTGCAGGGTGTTAAAAGGGTGTGATATAAGTGCTCAGTTTCAAAAAAAAAAAAACACAGCGGAGCTGGAGGTCGACCTAGCTTCTTCTGGTGTCGCTAAGTTTTGCTACGTTTTGCTAGGGTTTCCGATGCTTTTGCTAGGCGAAGTGCTGAGGACTGAGGCCAAGTTTAGCCGGATTTTACAAGGCTATCAGTCTGGCGGATATATACGGATATATGCGGATATAAGAGCGGATATACTTCTAAGGTAAGTATGTACTCGCTCTCCCCAAGCATCCCGTTGGTTTTCTTGCTGAATTCATTTGTGGTCCAAGGGTGACTTGTACGTGTTGAATGTCCCTGTATTTCGTGATGCGGGCTCAGCCGATCCACATTGCCACGCGTAGCTGCGCTGCTCACACCCCTACATTTTGAGGTGTTAAGTAACCTTACTCGCTTTTTTAGGGCGTTCACAAGAACACCCTTTTTTCATCCTTACACCCTTTTCTGGCCGAAAGAACTTTTAAAGCTGTGCGCCACGGGACAACAATCGTGATTTTTGTGTACATTTTGTTTTTTCAGTCCTAAAAAGCGTGTTCTTCCTTTGGCCTTAATGATTATGTGTCATGTTGGTGATGTATGTGCTGGCCACAAATTGTGTCATTTTTGTTCGCCTATATTTGTTCACCTATTGCCGTATCGTGTTTGATACTCTGTATGTGCTTTTTATTGTATGCCCTTGATAATTTGCAACGCGTTTGAAAATTTTATATTTTATTCGATGTAATGTTTGGTATAGTGTGTTTTGAGCGTTTGAGATCCTGCAATCTGGTTTGAAGTATGTTGCGCTCGTGTTGTCTGCTGCGTGTACTGTCTGGTGTCGAAGGCCCAGTGCAGGTGGCTTTCAATGCCGCCTCTCGCCTTGGCACCAAGACAGACCGCTATTGAACATTGTTTTTGTCAATAAACAATAAAACACCGTTGTCGGCCAAAAAGGGTGTAAAAAGGTTAGTGTGTATACAAGATTTGCAGAATAAATAGGGCCTAAACAGAAGTAAGCGAAGGAAGACAGAAACGACACATTCCCGTATATAGCGCCCGTATATGTCGTGTAGCGCCCTATTCTTTTTAGTGCAAAAATGAAGCAACAGGGTCAACAAGTTCTGGTAAATTATACAAGCTGGTCTAGCCTATGTCCGGTGTGGTCATCACGCGAAGACATAAAGGAAACAACTACCACGACTATGTAATGCGGACTGGGGGGCGGCGAGATTGAAAACCTCCAGCGCATCTATAGTGCTCCAAACTGCGATCACGGATCCCCAGCTACCGGGAGACCCGAAACTAGACCCCGCCGGTGGGTATCGAATTGCCTTTCATCCGGGCGGACGAGTTCGGAGACGAGCCACGACAGGTCCTAAAAGCTCTCACGGGGGCAGAGCAGCGGTTTCCATCAAGTCCCGCTATGCGCTCCGTACCCGTCAAAGGATCCCGCGACGGCAGAGCCAGTGGACGCGCGGGGGGCCGCTAAAAGCGGAAAAACATCGCCGCACGTGCAGCGACCGATGGGTGGGGAGTCAAATTTCTCCATTAAGAATGAGAGAAGTACACGAGGGGAGCATGAAAGGGAAAAGGGGAAATGGGGCAGGCGCAGGGTGCGTGCGCAGATCCATGCGTCACGGAAAAGTCCAATGCTCTTAGCATCCACCGGTGGCGTTTCGGCACAAAGCGAGGACACACAGGGCCGGTGTAAGCGTTCCAAACAAAAGCGTTAGAGCCTTGGAAGAACAATAATAGCGATGAGAAGACCTGTTTTTCATCGAACATAATGCATGCATCACTCCAAGCGGAACAAACCCTTACGAAAGTACGTGTGCCACAAACAACCTTCATATCATCATCATCCTCATCATCAGGATCATCGTCGTCGTTGTCGTCATCATCCCGAATTGCTTCTCACTAAACCTGGGATCATCTTTTGAGCGAGAAAGCGTGCGTGCGCGCACGTGTCTCTCTCGCAGAACTAGACGTTACGGCAACTAATGGATCTTATTGAACTTCGAGAAGGACGGTCCCAGATGAAGTTTTCATGTTCTATCAGACCTAGTTTTTTTAAACGTTTGAACGGTAGCAAGAAAGTGGAGAAAAACTGGAGATATATGTATATCCCTGACAAGAAAACCCAGCAAGGGTGATGATGGAAACAAGAGGAGGCACTTAGTACGCTATCCACAACAGAGAATGCTACATATCCGCGTTAAAAGCAGGATAGCCACATCGGTTCGGCGGCGGTGGGAGGGGGACTGGGAGGCGACCCTGCGAACGGCCGGCCGCACTCAAGAAACCCGACCTTTTGTTTCTCACGGAGGTCGCATTGTGTTCGGCCACGCCACATAGGGAAAGAGAGAGAGAGAGGGGGGAGGATAGTTGGGCGCGGGTTTGCTTTTGTAAAGCCCCACTCAATAGAGAAGACCCCCGCCGCGGGTGCGTCTCAATACTTTGCTGTTTACTTTGCGCTTCTGCCCGTCGCTTCGCCGCTCCTCACCCCACGAAGTTCTGGCTGTTTGTACGAAAGTCGTGCGCAACATTACCCGCGGAAATGGTATCAACTGAAGAATGAGAAAGAAGAACCGAGAGCAGACGACGGCGGGCTGCTTCGCTCAGTGTCGGTTCGATTTATCGCTCGCTTGCTGTTTGGGCGCGCTTGTTTCGGCGTCCACGATGATATCAGCGTGGCGGCAATCGTGGGGCAGATGCGCCTCCTGCTAAGCGCATCTAAAGACATCGAGAGAGAGGGAAGAGAACAAAAATGCGCCACGCACGCTGTTACGTCGTTTGAAGGCACACACTTCGGATTCAGAGCAAAGAAGGCAGCCGGGCGGCTGATACAAAAGACACGAGGTGTATACACGAAAAAAAAGAACGGTTTTTCGTTCGCCTCCGCTGGTGGCACGCATTGAACAAAAAGCTTTCAGGACGACGAGCGCTTCCGTAGATGCGCGTTTACGGTTCATTCGCCGCCCCTAAGATGCTGGAAACGAAAAAAAAAAAAGAGAGCAAACGCTACAAATGACAGACATTTGGAATCTTTACTGCAGGGATGGCGGGTTCTGGGGGTAGCGGGAGGGGGGAGAAGGAGGAGCTGTATCAGAATCATAAAGGAAAAACAAAGGGAACGCAATAAACGACAAGACGGCATACACAAACGCATGCCATATCAAGAATGACCTAGAACGCGAACGGCTGAGCGTCTGCAACCGCCGTGTGTGCCGACAAGTTGCTCTTGAGTAGCCAGAGACCTTGAAGCACGAATTCAAAATGGAAAGCACAGCACCGTTCGGACTGCAGGGGAGCTTCACCGCACCGCTCCACACGAAAGCGGAGGGCGCGAATCAACCAGCCGGCCGGCCAGAGCAGTGGGTTAAAAGAAATTAAAGGAAAATACTTAGAGCGTTGTAAGAATGTGAAGGCGAAAGCCCACGTGGACCTCCTGTCGATCTCCAAGGACTCCTGGCTGCCGCCTAAAAGGGGGAAGAGGACCGAGGAGGATCTCCAACCTCTTCCTTTTCCCACCGGCACAAAATAAAGTTGTTCTCTCTCTCTCTTCATGATGTTGAACTTTCTGCTCAACTTTGCGGCCGCACCCGTCACATTTTCCCAGCACCCTGTGCAGCACCGTCCGAAGCCATCGCCAGGAGCCTCCTGTTCGCCCCCGGGTACTTTGACCTCTGAAGGCGGCTCTTATTCGACGAGAGGCAGCGCACTGCACTCGACTAGCGCAGATGTTTCCCTTTCCCGGCGCGTGCTGCACCGCCCTTTCTCAGAGGCCTCCTCCGACGCTCCTCCCGCATTGCAGTGTTCCTTTCTTGGCGCGTGGTCCGGGAGTCGCGTTCTGTAGGATTCCGTGTCATTCACAACAAATTTCTGTACCTCACGAGTTGGGGCCGTAGCCAGAAATCTTTTTCGGGAGGGGTGGAGGGGGGGGGGGGGGGGGTGGTTATGGATTTTGGGAAGGGGGTAGTTTTGCTGAAAGTAACAGTAAGTATTGCTTACGTGCTGCCTGGAAAAGATTTCGGGAGGGGTTCGAACCCCCAAACCCCCCCTCTGGGTACGGCCCTGCATGAAACAGAGATCTAAGGCTTTCGCGTAGAAAACACCGCTAATTCCACGTTTGAAAGAACCGGTAATGACGCAGAGTGAGACGACGGGCGTTGTCATAGCAGACGCAAATGCACACGAACGACCCTTCACAATCCTCAGCTCAGTATACTCGGATCCAACTTGGTACCTCTGCATCCTAAGTGAGGAGCGGGACGAATAGCCGCTTCTCTCTTAGAGGAGCGGAATCCTCTTCCCAGTGGCAGGTAGCATCATCTACGCTGCTCACCCCGTCTCGACTCTCCAAGCGACCACCTCAACGCTTGTGGATCGCGTCGTCCCGCCCCAGCCCCGGTAAGCCATGGACGCACGCCATTCCCCAGCCCCGCGTGTGTCCCCAGCTTATGATCTGCCGAGACCAACCCAGCCCAGTTCTTCGGAGTGTCTCCAAGGGCCTCCGGTACTGCTCCGTTGCATGGGCGGGTATGCTGTTCCAAGGCGCTGTTCACCGAGCTCATCTTCGCCACCTGTGGCGGAAAGGACTACTCTGTTGTTTATTGCCGTCTCATCTTTTAGTCGTCACTGCACTCGTTAGCCCACTGCGGTTTCGACGTATGTCTTTAAAGGGCGCTCTACTGCAGCAACTGCAGTTATGCTGCGGGTAATATAGCGAAACGTGGCGATAACACAAGCGAAACGCGACAACACAAGCATGGTTGATGATGATGGTGATTGCTATTGGTCCCCCTTTGTAGCGGGGTGATGACGTGTCATCTTACGAAAAAGGACTAATATACCTGTTTTCCACTCTTGGTTCAATACTAGCGCTGCTTAGGGCAGGCACAAAAAACTTATTAGACACAAAATATATTTTTTTTCCTGTTACAGGTGGTAGCTGCCCTAGGCAATATTCCTCTCTCTGCTTTTTGTCCACCAGCAATCTAATCTTCTTTTCGTCGCTTCGACAGCCTTGAAGTTAACCTCCTCTGTGCTACCCTTAAAGGAGCCATGAAGACAAAATACAAGTTGGGTTTATTAGAAAGACTGCTTAGTCCCGATAACAATGATACAAATATCATCTCATTCTTCGAACAAATAACGGAGATATTAAAGAAAACGTGTAAAGCAGTCTCGACCCCCTAGCAAATTTCCCGTTTTCTGTGACGTCACGGAACCTTGTTTGTGCGATTGGCGGCCGCCTAACTGACCTGTCGCGACGACACATGACTGGACGTCTGTAATGGGGCATCTAGTTCCATTTGACCGCATCACTTGAATGCTAACGTGCAGTTAACGCACAGAAAATTATGTTTTATTGTTGGCCCGTATGACGTCATTCTTGCTCATAACACGTCACTGTGGCGCAAAATTTGAAAGTTTTTAAATACTTCTCGCTTTTTTTTTTTTCGTTAAAAAAAACATTTTGTGGCTGTAATGGAGCTGAGTGAGATACTGAATCCTAGCTCTTTCAAATTACACTAAGTTGTATTTTCTCTTCATGGCTCCTTTACGTGCGCCGAAATCTCGCACACACGGGCGCTTTTGCTTTTCGCCTCCATCAGAAAAGCGGCCGCCGCGGCCGGCAATCGAACCCGCGACCTCGTGCTCAGTAGCGCAACGCCTTAGCCACTGAACCACCACGGCGGGTCGCGATTTCTTTCCATGCAAGTCAATTTGTCATGTGGCTTTATTACAGTAACAAAGCTTTCAAATGCGCCTTTCCAAATATACCACATGCGGGTCGTTATTTGATCTGCACAATCCATATCCTTTGATTTCGTGCGTTCTGGTTCATAGTTTCGTGCTCACGTTTAATTTCCCATGACTATACAGCCTCTATTGGCGCGGTAGGGAACGTAGAATTTCCGCATGTATCGCAGACGTTCTCGCGACGATTTCGCTTCCTTCGCGATCATTCTGGAACGCTTCGAAAAAGTATCGCATTTCTATTGTCCCAAATCCTCTCCGCTTACCATGTGGATTCTCTCAAGAGTTCGAAATATCCAAGACTACGTTTATTATTTTTTTCGTAGAAATCTCAACTGGAAACGTCATTGCCTCTATAGCTATCGATATTATATATCATAAGAGGCGGAGTGCTGGTTTAACCCCGCGGTCAGCAATTAACCCAGATTGCTTTAGTAAAGCATATTTGTTGCAAACTCTCTCCCCCCCCCCCGAGAAAAATCCAGCCCACATACACAGATTCCGGTTAGCCATAACAGCGGTTCCACGGTCCCACGCCATTCTGAGCAACCCGAGATCGCGTAGAATGCGGCGCGAGGAGGCACTAAAGACAGGTAGCGGTGACGGCCAATGTCTCTGTTCGTAAGCGGGAGCAAAGATTGAGCCGAAACAACACTCGGCCCAGCAGACGATTGTTCGGAGAACGGCCCGTCTTTGTTTCGCCTGATCCGTGTCCTCTTTGTCTCCGCCAGTTCCCGTTCTACGGCGGCCCATTCGCTCTAAACGATTCGGCGTGCGCCGGCTCGGGTCGGGGTAGTATAATGTGTTTCGGATGGACTTATTTCTTCCCCGGCCCGTTGAAGCCCTCTGATTTACCTGAAACTGGGAATAAGGAAAGCTTCCGTATGCTTTCTTTCTTTCTTTCTTTCTTTCTTTCTTTCTTTCTTTCTTTCTTTCTTTCTTTCTTTATCTCTCTCTTTCTTTCTTTCTTTCTTTCTTTCTTTCTTTCTTTCTTTCCATTTCTCCTTTTCCTTTCTTTTCTTCTAGATTTCTTTTTGCTTCTCGCCGGTTTCATTTTTTTTTTCCTCTTCATTTCTCTTCCTTTCCTTCTTGACTTCCTTCATTCTCACCCGCCGCGGTGGCTCAGTGGCTAAGGCGTTGTGCTGCTGAGCACGAGGTCGCGGGTTCGATTCCCGGCCGCGGGCGGCCGCTTTTCTGATGGAGGCGGAAAAAGCAAAAGCGCCCGTGTGTACGAGATTTCGGCGCATGTTAAGATCCCCAGATGGTCAAAATTAATCCGGAGCCCTCCACTACGGCGCGCCTCATCGCCTGCGTTCCGTCGGCGCGTTAAACCCTACAATCAATCAATCAATCAAATCCTTCATTCTCTCTTTATATTTCTTTACATTCTTTTCGTTTCCTCTGTCACATGAAGCAGCGAGCGCCTGCAAAGAACACCGTCCCCAGGAAGGAGAGAGAGAGAGCAACTTTATTGTGTGCCCGGGAGCTACTGAAGAAGTGGTCGTGGGAATCTGGAAATTGTTAGATTGCGTTGGACCGACGTAACATGCACGGCAACCCCCGACACACTACCATGTGTGCGGTCCTGTTCCGTAGATCCGAAGATATCACCGTAATGGAACTAGAATAAGCTGCCCGTTACACTTAGCAATTGATGTTGCTAGTCAATTTCCCGGTTCGTAATTTTTTTTTCAGAACCCCACGTGCGACGTCACGATGCCAATTTTGCTCCATTTTGTGGCAAAGGGTTAAATGCATATTTTTATTTAAAAGCACTGTGAGACGCGGTCAATTAAATGCGCTTATGTCTCCATCAATGTGCCAAATGTAACCTGCGATCTAGGCTATGGTGGCATACGTATGCAATGGCGAGGTGACAACCACGAGCGCTCGTGGTTGTCGCCTTCTTCTTCTTGTGTTTTGTCTGTGTTGTGCTGTTCCCCTCTTTGTAAGGCATACGTATGAAAGTCACTGCCAGAGGGGATAGTTTGGAAGTGTTTCACCTACTTAATTCTTCGTCAAGCTCGCTGCAATGAAAGGCCCATAGATGGCGCTAGTAGTTCTCGTAGCACGAAAAACCCTAACAGAACAAAAGCACGGCTGAAAAATGTAACATCTCAAAACACCGGGTTATTAGGCAATGCTGTGCGTTAAAAGAAGAACATTGGCGCTCAACGCAGCCACTACTGCCACGTACTACTACACGCAGATGCATTTTCCTGTAAAATGTTTTGTTAAAACTTGAGACTAAAATAAGGCTAAGCTAAGGCTAAAGAAGGCTGAGACCTGGCTAAGCTCACCTTCCCCCGGGCGAACGGGACCACGTAAACAGCTTGGGGAGCGCACCGACTGTTCAGCCGCCAGTCACGGGCAGTCTAAGGTATGCAAAGAGCGTATACGCGTGCAACTTCTCAATACCACTAAGAACCGCCGCACCACAACGCATAGGCTGCCTCAGCTGCTTGAGATCCGACGTGACCCGAAGACGGAGTTTCTGGCACCTGAGAATCTACGTTTCCGAGAACTCTTTATTACACTCCACGCAACCGAACAACAAGGCCTAATTTGAACCCCACGGCTGCAAAGTTGACCCACCTCCACGATTTCCCGCGAGCCATTTGTGACGACCCTCCTTTCGTCTTCGCTTTGACAGAGCTCCATTGTTCTAAGGCTGCGCCTGCAGCGTCACTGGAAGCGCATGTAGCTTTACGGAACAAGGTGCGTCATTCATGGAGGAATCGCGTAGAAGTAAGAACATTGCCCGCGACGATCACGACGACGACACGCGTACTCACTGCTGCGTGTTACACAAGCCGTGTAATGACTCTCAAAAACCGCGCACGCGCTCCAGCCCGGAGGTCTCTCGCTATAAATACCGACGCGATCGCGTAACCCGCCAGTACGCGGCGTATACGAGGCAGCGAGTGAGTACCTCCGAAACGAAGCTCAACGTGCGACTTCCGGAGCATGCCCTTCTGGAATTTCTGCTCCGAATCGTACTGTTCGGCGCTGACGCCGTAGCATACGCTGCGCTGCACTTTGCGCTGTCCCGTTTTTAGGTTCGCTAGATCCTCTTTGATGATCGTCCACAGCCTACATACTGAAGGGGAGCTCGAGCTATATGGAGGTTATCTACGAGGAGTTGAGTGTTGGTCTAAGCGCGATCTGCGTGGTACAAGAGGGAAAAAAAGACCAGGCCGGGGCTGTCCGCATCAATTCGTTATCATTATCATCATTAGCATATTTACGTCCCCTGCAAATCATACACTTCCAGCCACTCCAATGCACTGCGCTATCCTAATCCATGCTTCGCCCCCCAATTTTCTCCCCTAATACCTCCATTGCGTTATCAGCTTTCCACTGCTTCTGGTAGACACCGTTACTTGCCTGCGTTACTTGCCTGCGTTACTTGCCTGCGTTACTGTGTTACTTGCCGTCCGCGGTAGACCGCCTTGCATGCTAGATCTGCGTTCACTCCTCGATATTACAATTAGCACACATCACACACTCCTCCATTCGCTCCTGGCGTTCGTGAGGAACGTCAGAATATCATGCAGTTGTCCCTGTCGTGGAAACGGATCCCGACTCCCGCTCCACGTTCCGCATGTCCCTCGTGAGGAGAGGGGGGTAACGGTCCCGCTGCTCCCCCCCCCCCCCCCCCCCCACCTGCCCAGCGTCTCCTCGATCGATGAGATTCAATCTTGTAGAAAGTCATATCTCTCATCAATCACTAATCACTTCACATCTTAGTCGAAAACACCCATTCACCGTAATAGGCAACGATGATGATGATGATGCTTGCACTTCGGTATACCCTCGACACCAGCATCTTGTGAGAAGTTATCTCGGCCATCGATCCGCTTCACATCTTAGCTGACTACTGTCATTTACCATACGAGTAGAAGATGACGATGATGATGGTGATGATTTTTATGCGGGTGATGATGCTGACAACGCTCTTGCGTAGCGAATCGAAGTACGTACGAGCGGACAAGATTTTGCCAAGAGCCACAAATCGTGCCCTGCAATACAAAACAAAAGCCAACTTCGTTGATGGTTCTTGTGACGCGGTGCATACGGGCATTTCTCCTCTTCCTCCTTCATCCCTCTCACCCCCAGGTCGCTCCTCCTCCTCTTGGGCCTCCCCCCCTCTTAATAGTGCGCGCGCGGTGACTTGGCGCCGAGTGAGTGCGCCGGCCTTCCGGCACGCCTTAATTGCCGGCGTCATTTTCGCGTCGCGGGTCGATTACCTGCGCGGCCCCTGCACAGCCACCGCCGGGTTTTCCTTTGTGTCCTTCGACGACACGCCGGGCTGTGCAAAAGGCATTAGTGCGCGAGCGGGCTGACCCCCCCGCGCACACAAAAGTGTACATTACGCAACAACAACAACGCGGCCCTCCTGTACGGGACGTCATCGAGATGGGAGGCCGCTCAGAGCACTCGCCCGGGGCTCATGCGGGATGATCACTGGGCGTCTTACGTACGCCACAACACGAAAAACAACGACGTAAAGCGCGAAACAATTCGGAATGGATGTTAGCCACGTTAGACAAGGTGTATACTCTAATTAGGGGACGCCGCACTGCATTTTGACCACTGCGTTTCTACAGTGCGCGAGACGGAGAGAAAGAAAACGAACAAGGAACAAATGAAATGGCTCGTCGTGCGCCGAAGAACAGGTCCCGAAACAGAAATCAAGGTAGAGAAGCGCATGAATGTGTCCGGGGCAATTTTTCGTTTCCGGCGTTACTGCTAAATGCGTTTGCGTAGCACGCCTATTGTGTGCGTCGAAATTGACCACATTTCGTTAGGAGTTATCTCCGTTCCTTCCGGAATAGGTAACCGTCCTTTCAAGCAGGCGCATTTACTTTTATCGTCGGAACATTTCGTCCATCCGTCCCACATGTGTGTATGTACGCGTGTGCGTGTGTTCGCGCGTGTGAGTGAGTGAGTGAGTAAAGGAGGGAGGGAGTAGCCTAGGTTAAAATGAAGCGAAAAAAGAGTCGTTCGGGCCACAGAGACGACCAACAGCGCTTGTCACCATGCGTTAAATACCTTTGGCAGACAACATGCACTGTAAATTGACTTACACCTTTTTTTTTGTCTATAACTCACACCCTTACACCATATCAAAAACAAAAAAAAACACCCTTTGAAAGGATGTCATTAACGATAAAACGTCCTTAAAACGGTGTATTCTTGCGTGTTATAAACGACAAAATGTCCTTAAAGGAGCCATGAAGAGAAAATACAACTTCGTTTAGTTTGAAAGAACGAGGATTCAGTATCTCACTCAGCTCCATTACAGCCACAAAAGTTGTTTTTTTAACGAAAAAAAACGCAAGAAATATTTAAAAACTTTCAAATTTTGCGCCACAGTGACGTGTTATGAGCGAGAATGACGTCATACGGGCCAACAATAAAACATAATTTTCAGTGCGTTAACTGCACGTTAGCATTCAAGTGATGCGGTCAAGTGGAACTAGAGGCCCCATTACAGACGTCCAGTCATGTGTCGTCGCGATAGGTCAGTTAGGCGGCCGCCAATCGCACAAACAAGGTTCCGTGATGTCATAGAAAAGTTGCGGGAAATTGGCTAGGGGGTCGCGACTGCTTCAAACGTTTTCTTTAATATCTCCGTTATTTGTTCGAAGATTGCGATGATATTGGTATCATTGTTATCGGGACTAAGCACTCTTTCTAATAAACCCAACTTGCATTTTGTCTTCATGGCTCCTTTAAGGGTGTTTTCCTTTTTTTTTTTTGCTTGGGGTGTAAGTTATCAACAGTGATTTGCACGCTTACGGGTGTAAACCATTCACGGCGTGGTAGACATTCCAGGTTACCAACTGAGACACCGCGCATTTGGTTCCATTGAAACAGAGGGCAACAATTTTCCAGCTTCGAAACTGCAGCTTCAGGAATTGCATGCGCGCGACATTGTTAAATGTTCTAATTAGAATGTAGGGCGCTAAATACTCTGTAAAATTTACTGGGATGTTTTTTTCTTCGACGAAAGCGGGAGAGGGCTGACGGGCTTTTGGTGGTTGCGGTGTGTTCGGGTGGGTGTATGGGCCACTGCACCATCCTCCAACAGCACCTCGCGCGCTTCTCAAATTTTCTCGACAGGTGCTAAGGGTTAGGCTACGCCTCCCTTCCTCGTATATCAGCCCATACGAGCAGCATAGAACACTTGGAACACTCCTGTCGTACGATAATCCAACCGCGGTACCACGCGGATGTTTGTCTGTTCCCAGGCATGTGTTTTCTTCCGGCAACCTCTTTCCGGTGACATCAGATCAAGAAATGCGCCTCGCTTAACGAAAAATAAGCTGTTGAATCCTATCAGCAAATAAGAAAACACGACGTGATCACAAAATAATTTTACAAAATAAGCAATCGTGGAACGTTTTTGCAACGGCTAAGACAGAAAAGGAAGAGAAAGACGTTACTTTTACGAGAATATCGGAAAGAAATGCCGGGTGGCTTACGCAGGAAAGAGGAAAGAACGTCCCCACTCTCCCCGCCGCTGTCACTTTAACAATGGCACACAGGAGCGAGACACGGCGTTCCCCATGCGTCTTAGTTGAGCAGTAACGCGCAAACTTCTATTTTCGGCTGGCGCAGACACACCCCAGGCAGGCAGAGGCAGCAGTACTCGAGGAAGAACGGACCCAAGACCCGCGCTACCGGCGCAACAAGCACGCACGCTGAGACTTTGCGCTCGGGAGCGGCAGTACGAAATACTAATAGGCACGACGTCTCGAGCAGGGAAAGGCGGCAGAAAACAAGCACCGAGACGAGGAAAAGAAAAGAAGAAAGTGCGAAAAAAAAAAGCAAGAGAGAAAAGAAGAGGGGGGGGGGGGGGGGGGGGGGGGGGGGGGGGGGTAGGTGGCAAGTCGACAGAACGAGCGGCACATGTCACGCAAGCGACAGTTACACTCATCCCGTAACGCCCCGTGCTTTTTGGCGACTCGACGACGACGACCAGACCGACTCCCACAGGGCGACACGCGGCGCAGGGGCGCTGCCGCGCACGCCGAACGGAGCGGCAGCGACGCTATTTGCACAGAGAGGTGCACCGTTGGAAACCGGAGCGGCGGTTCCGCTGTTACAATGGCCTCTCGATTAGGAAGCTCCTTTGCAGCGCAGCGTAAAACGCGACGTTCAAGACGCTTGCTACTGAGGCTTTTGGCATTGCTCATATCAAAGACTGCTTGTGTGATCGCGTGTTTCTCATCAATCAATGACAGTGGACGTTGCAATGTCATACAAAATCTACTCACACCGTATACAAGAAAACATCGACAAATCGTGACTACGAGTTCCTTTCGGAGTCATTTTGGGCCTTACTTTTCGTTGACATCTTTGGGAGGCCGCATTTGCTATGATTTATGTGTTACCCTAAACAGTGCGGCCGTGCTCATGTGTGCACGGAGTAATACAAAACCCCTGAAACATGTTTGATTTGACCAGCATACACATAAAAATGTTGACAAACACGAACAATTAAGGAGCATCTTTTTATATTGTCTCCATTTAGAGCCATCCTCAGACTCAACAGGGAAGAAAATTCTGCAGAAATTCAGATAATTATCTACTAATGCGTAGCATTCTTATGCCGCCTGCCTTGAGTGTGAGTCTTTCCCGGCCACATTTTGTTTCGTTTTTTTCTAAATCCTGTTCGACCAATTATCTCCAATTACGCTATTATAACTATTACACGTGAAACTTTCGCGATGCCTTGAATATTGTGGAAATGCCATGCGTTATACGTTCTGCTATTTTCCGTAATATTTTATTATTTTTCTTATTTTTTAGTTTGTCAAAATTTCGTGCGACCAGTTATCTCAATTTAGGTTACTAATATTTAAAATTTCGTTCAACCTATTATTTTAATTTACGCAATTATAACGATTACAGGTTAAACTTTCGCGCAATCTACATAATTGTGGAAATGCCATATCGGATAAGGTTTGGCATTTTTCCGTAATTATGCCCTGACCTAGTGACCATGTGTGCGGAACTCATGCGAAAGTTAGTAAGGATCTCGCGAGTAACCTCATCATCATTCTTTAAAACAAGCATGAGTGAAAGCGATGCTTTAGGGCTGCATGTTCTGCTCTGTTTCAGAACTCCAACAAAACGGCGGCGCTATAACGACTTTTTTTCTGTATTTTTTTTTCGACGCTAAAATGTTTGTTTCCTTTCGAAAAACCTATAGTTCCGTTGCCAAGCCGAAAGATCGACTTGACGAGACGGCAGAACGCGCAAAGCGTTCGCCCGAAAGTGCGACGTCGCAACATTACCATTCGACTGAACTGCGCAGTTGTCGAGCATCCAAAAGGCTTGCGTGAACCGCCGCGGTGGCTCAGTGGCTAAGGCGTTGTGCTGCTAAGCCCAAGGACACGGGTTCGATTCCCAGCCGCGGCGGCCGCTTTTCTGAGAGAGGCGAAAAGCGCAAACGCCCGTGTGTACGAGGTTTCGCGGCACATTAAACATCCCCAGGTGTTCGAAATTAATCCGGGGCCCTCAACTACGGCGCGCCTCATCGTCTGTGTCGTTTCGGCACGTTAAACCACACAATCAATCGATCAATCGATCAATCAATCAATAAATAAAAAAAACACGCGGACACGAGAATACGCGAATTCTGAGCAAAAATCCACAAGCCTTTCAGAATTTGATGACAGCATATATTTATCCCCCACCATCCGCGTATTACATTTAAAAACTTGTTTCATTCTGTCTTATGTATCCCCGTTTTCTCTGTTTTTACAGAGCAACAAAAAGAACGCCTTCACGGCAAGAAATAATAGCAGCCTAAACGCGGGTGCTCACCGTAATTGCTTGAATGCAGGAAGCCCTATCGGCGTACTCATAAGCTATTTCGGCGTTTGCTCCTCCGCGCCGGTCGTCGTATTCACCCCGAACGGGAGGTGAATACCAATCACACTCAACATGCAGCTCTGCAAGTTACGACAGCTCACCTTATGTGAGGCGCAATGTTGAAATCACATCTTATGTCGATGGAGCGGGGTCGCAGTTCCCCATGAGAAAAAAGCAAGACGGAACGCTTCCGTCCGCTTCTCCAAATGAATTCATACGTTTTTCAACGAAACTCCGCCTATTTCAAAATCCAAAACTATGCTTTTCAGAAGGCTGCTAACTGCTTTCTTGCCTCATTCTGCTTCTGCCATCTAAAAATGGCGCAGAAAGAAACCTTTCCACCCCAGGCTGAACGCCAGCCACTTAAAAAAGAGTGCGGAATAGCATGTTTCGAATCCCATATAGATGTTTTCCAAGAGCCTACGCTAAAAAGAGGCATAAATTTAGTAACCTCGCGCAAACCACGACTCCCGCCACGTTTTACTCCAATCTCTTTCAACACGGGGCGGGAGCTCGTGATTCTCTCTCGCGCGCACGACGAGCTAGTATACTGCCTCGTCCTTTCTAAATCGAGACAACGTCCCCCTGAACCCTTTCCCCCGTCATTACGAAGTCGGGTGCGCATCTCTTCCCGGGGCCTCCCACGCTTTTGGCTGCCTTTCTCGTAGCTGCTATGCTCTAGCAAGCACGGAAGGAAGACTGCGGACCACCCCAAACGACACGCTCGTCGTAGCCCGCTCGCTCTCCAGCCTCACGCGGCAGCTGAGCAGGAAAGGCGGCTGTCAGAGGCAGGAGCGGCAGCTCCGAAAACGAGACGCCGAGCCGACGACGGCAGCCGCGCGCCAGAAGGGCCTCGGGAACCGCACACCCACGTGGCGTGCAGGAATGTTGCGCCTTGCGGAGGAGCCCCGCCCGCCACGGGGCACGAAACAGCCTCCCTATAGGTGAGGCATCATCCTACAAATGGGCGCAAGGCTACGTCATAAAAGCAAGAGAAATAAATTGAGCCGCACTGATATGAACAAACCGGGTGGGGCGCACCAGCTGGAGAATATCGCTCGAACGAAAAAAAAAAAAAAAAGACTGACCGCGTGTATGCTCACCTCGCCGCAAATGTCGTCGAAAGATGATAGTCTTCTGGCGCCGCTGTCACGTATTATGCCTCTATTCTCTCTCCCTCCCCCAAACCTCTCACGCTCTCCTCTTCCCGTCTCGCTCCTCCAGCGATAAACACGGTGGACGTTTGCTCACGCCAATCCACGTTTTGCCGTGTTCCACTGTTCGGGTGCCATCTCAGTACTGGAACCTTATGTTACTGTTAGACTTCTTGGAATAGCGCCCAGAGGGGGTGCGCGAGCACTTTCTGTAATTTTGGGTCAAAACATTTTTTAAAGCAAAGCTTGCTACCATACCTCCCAACGGTTCCTTCATAGCGTGCGGTACAAGAAACTCCCAAAGCAGCTAGGGAGGGAAGGGCGGTTTTCACCCGCGGAGCACAGTGTAGATGGCGCGGCGAATGGTTACCCAGCGTTCCCCGCGCGCTGCTCACACCGGCGGGTGCGTCGGTGGGTCGGCTTTGTCGTCTGCTTCACCGACGGTTGTTTGGGGCCTGTTTTGGCGCAGCTTCGCGTCCATTGCGCGCTTCCTCCGCACGGCTTGATTAACTTGTTCGACAGCACCTCCTGGGTAACCGTACGCGACGGAATTAAGTGGTCGTACGGCAAACATACGTTAAGGATTGGTTTTCAGGGCGGGAAAAAAAAATGTAGAGGCCACATACAGATATCTGGCCGCTAGAAAAACGCTACCTTTTGAGCACCACTTCCCATGAATGGGACTCCGTTATCTAAATTGGTGAATACATATTCGGTTGTATTTTAAGAGGTATTACAAAAAGCGAAAGGAGCAACTGGTTCTGATAAATAGCGATTATAAAGGTTACCTCAGCTTCCTCGAAATATCTCAAACTTACTAAACTAACTAGTTTAAATCGGTATAAATGGGAATCACTATGCTCCCATGCCGAATTGTTTCGATGTCTGCGCTTGTGTCGCGTGGTGGTGCTGCCCCGAGCAAGCACATCAGGATGGCTAGGTTCCGCTGTCTCATCTTCCGAAAAACGTTCGTCTCCGTTTTCTTTTTCCCGACTCACGGCCGGGCTACAGTGGCGGCGTCCGCCGCTCTAGCCCGGCCGTGGCCGACGCTGCTGCTGTGATCGGAACGCCGCCCCCGCGAATTCCAGATAACTCCTGGCAGAATGTCTGTTTTCACTCTTTTTAGAGCCACGTGTGTGAATTCAAGTGACGTCGCATGGGCAACTGCTGTGGGTGTCGTTTAAAGCTTTGCTTTCTAACCACCTTCACAGCGTGGATTGGAGCCAATTTTTTTGAAGGCGTATTATTTTATTTGCTATCGCAAAAATCGAGGATCAATGTATTTTTAATGAAAAGAACACTGCAAATAATATTTATGTACTGAAGTTTTGCTTCAAATATGCCTAATGCTCAACAATGTTGACAAGTATGAACATTGCCTCCAGATTCAGCGGTTTGGAAATGTTTTGCCTATATAAACGTCTCGTTCAAGAATTCCTTATCTTTTGTCCTGACGGCTGCATCGAGAACGGACAAACAGACAGACCAAAATTTTCGCGTTTAAGTAGCCCGAGGAAGACTATCGTCTTTAACACCACGGGGCAGTCCACTTTGTGAAAGTGATGGTCAGCGAAGCTATTTAACGTACGACATAGAGGTGACATAGAGTTTAGATGAAAGATATATGCAAATTTCATTTCTCTTGACAGTTGACAGCGGTCGTTTAGGAAAGCATTTTCACAGGGGTGGCAGCGACAATACGGTTGATGCTTACGCAACAACCGGATTTGAACAGTCAGCGAGATTTCTGACGTATTTATTTTTGATAACGGGTTATTTCTTAATAGCTCTCAATGACTGCAAGCTGTTTGTGAAAAATGTAAAGAGCGTCACAAAGACGACGACTTAACGAAGTGCATAAACGAGCTCTGAGAGTTCATGGGTTATTGTGGTTTTCCTCTCTCCAGGGCCAGCGCTGGCAAAAAAAAAAAAAAAAAATTCCGGACCATCTCAACCAACGCGAAACCTGGGGAGGGGCGAAGCATGCAGTGTATAAGTGCATTCTTGGCGCCTTAGCGTTTTTGCCAACGGAAATGGAACCGCTGAGGGGTAGAAGTATACTGCTTTGCTGTAAAAGTCTCGTGTCTTTGAATCACGAAGCGTTCTAGCGCGAGGCGTAAACGAGTGTCCCGGTGTTTTAGCACCGTGACTACATGAGACGACGGTTACGATGACGACATTAGACGCCGACCGCCCGAGCACCTAAGGGGCGTCGCCCCTACAAACGCGCACACACTTTTTGCTTTGACTTTACTAATCTTTGAAAACGGTTTCATAATAACTAATTAATGATAACTACCTAATCCACTACAAATGCATATTCAAGTGATGAGACGTATGGGATTAAAGGTTCAAGTTTTTTTTTTTGATCTTGTAAATGGTGCCGATTAATTAATTCGCTGAAGATGCATATTTAAGTGATGAGAGCCACAAAGCTTTAGGTCCAAACCATGTTTTGAACGGCCTGCGACTTTGGTCGTGATCGCGTGCTAACAGAACACAGTCACGCACACCGTAGCATTCGTTTTCCAAAGCCTTGCGCTTAAAAGAAAGACATGTGGAGCTTCCGGAGTGTTTGTTTAGAGAGAGAGAGAGAGAGAGAGAGAGAGAGAGAGAGAGAGAGAGAGAGATTTTACTGAGCTTTATATGGCTCGTGGGGAGGTTGTGGCCGGTGGATTGCGGGCGGCGACAATGGCAGCTATGATGACCAAGGAGGTTTGCACGTCCCGGTCTGAGCTCCCCACTGCTCATCACACAAAATAAGGGGAGAGGGAAAAATACACGCAACCCTAGCCACTGAGCTTCGCTTAAAACAGCACACACACAGGCCAACAGAAATGCATTCCTGATTTAGGGTCTCTCGCACGTGGGGTTCCTTACGTGGGGTACGCGGGGTCACTGTTTTACATACAAGGTCATCTTTTTTTTTTTCAAGCATCGTAGGCATGTATATGCATGTACTTCATTCAGGCGAAAAACAACAAGCAGGGCGCAGGGGAGGTGTTTCATCATTGTACGTGTGAAGTATTTGTGTATACGGCCAACTTTTCACCATCACTGCTAGTGAATCGCCTCTCCACAAGGTCCCAAGTGCGTATCCTCTCGCTTCCGCTTCGTATTTTAATATAGTCCCACTTTATAATCCTATGATCCATTTAAAGGGACCCTGCAACACATTTCTTCAACATTTTCTAAATGTTTTCAGAACTTAGTCAACCAACACATCCGGTACTTAGATTACGGGGTCACGAAGAACTTCAGCCAAAAATAACAGCACTTTGCTCATCAGATAACTTAGAAACTTCTCAAAAAATATTTCCTCTCTTTCCAGACCCCTCCTCGACCCATCACCTGAGCAGTGGGAGTCTGCGCTGACCAGCTCGGCTCTGGAGCAACAACAAGCTCTGGTCAACCGGGCACTGGAATCAGCGCGGGCTCGCGGCCTCCTGGACTTCGGAGGCTGACCGCTTTCGCTCTTACTCCTTTCTCTTTAAGATAAATAAACGTTTTTATATATTTCTTTCCAGCTGGTCTCGGCGTTCCTTTTGCGCTCTAATTCCGCCATTACGGCGGCGCAGTGGCTATTGGCCGGTTTTCTTTCAGTTGCAGCATTAGACGCATTCGATATTTAAAAAAAACCACAAAGCAAAGCGGAAACCGAAGGCGTATGGGAAGTTTTGCAGAGCTCCTTCACGGAAAGTGCATGATTTCGCTGGAAGCAGACGTACGGGACACCCACTGTGCTAAAATAGGAACGTAGACGGACACTGATGCAAGCGAATGCTTTGAATAGTATCAGTCACGTAAATGGGAAACAGAAAGCTGGGAAAATGACAGGGAACGCCTAATGTCGTTAAAGGCTAATGTCGAAGACAAACTACAACTTCCTTCAATTGGAAGGAGGAATTAGCTTTTGGTAACTCACTCAGCTACAATCCAGGCAGATGTTTTTTTTAACGGAAAGAACGCCATAAATATTGAAAAAGTTTTCGACATCGCGTTACAGTGGCGTAATACAGGCGGCGGCGACGCAGTAGAGCGAAAGACTAAAAAATAGTGAGTGTTTTTTAAATGCCCGTTAGCATTCAAGCGATACGATCAAATGGAATAGAGGCCCCACTGCAAAGACCCAATCATCTTCCTTCCCACACAAAACTCTGTGACGTCATAAAGAACGGGAAGTGGCTGGTGATCCGCCACTGCTTCACCTGTTTTCCTTCACATCACCGCTATTTGTGCATGCGTACCGCAAGATTGCATGCACAGCACATCCGCTTCCCCTGAACTCGCGACCCACAGAGAAGAAAGACTCCATCCACGGGGACATCGACGTAATACGCGAACCGACCCGCGTGTCATCGCCCAGGAATCCCGCCGGCACGAGTTTTCCCCGTCGTACGCCCCACATCGCTACATCGCGACCGCATGCCATACATCGCCGTGTCGGGATCGTTTGTCCTACGCGCCGGGACAATGATCGCTGACACGGCGGCGAGGAGAGTCGTAGTGCGAGAACCTTGTCGCCGATCAGCGTCGCGGAAACAAACGACAAGGCTGGGACATACAACTCATGCCCTGCAGCCCCTCAGCTGGAGATTCTCGGCGATTACTACGGGCCTCCCAGCCCCCGCAACCCTTCTCCGCTGTCATGTTCGGTGAAACCGTCGACACGAGCAGCAGGGGACGGGAACACGTTCAGCGCTGGGACCGCGGCGCGCCGATCATTCGATTACCCGCACGGCGAAGGCATTCTGCCGCGGAAGAGAGAAAGTGGTGCGCGTTACTTCCTGCAGCGGAGCCCCCATGCCAATGGGAAGTAAACTGTAAGGAACAATAAAATTAACCCAGCTTCAATGACTTAAAGGAGCCATGAAGACAAAATACAAGTTGGGTTTATTAGAAAGACTGCTTAGTCCCGATAACAATGATACCAATATCATCGCAATCTTCGAACAAATAACGGAGATATGAAGAAAACGTGTGAAGCAGTCGCGACCCCCTAGCCAATTTCCCGCAACTTTTCTATGACGTCACGGAACCTCGTTTGTGCGATTGGCGGCCGCCTAACTGACCTGTCGCGACGACACATGACTGGACGTCTGTAATGGGGCCCATTTGACCGCATCACTTGAATGCTAACGTGCAGTTAACGCACTGAAAATTATGTTTTATTGTTGGCCCGTATGACGTCATTCTTGCTCATATGAACACGTCACTGTGGCGCAAAATTTGAAAGTTTTTAAATACTTCTCGCTTTTTTTTTTTTTTCGTTAAAAAACATCTTTTGTGGCTGTAATGGAGCTGAGTGAGATACTGAATCCTGGTTCTTTCAAATTAAACGAAGTTGTATTTTCTCTTCATGGCTCCTTTAACGTTGCGAACGCTGATGTTAAGAGCGAAGTTGCTTCGCGTTCCCTAATCACGAGGCTAAGCTTCATGGAAATCAAAGCCAGCAGACCGATTCTCGTTCGCGCCAATTCATTTTTGCCGTGGTGTTCCACTGCTCGCGCCACTACTGGAGCATTTTGTTGTTTTTGAACCTGGAACACCGCCACTAGAAGGCGCCACGAGCCCTTTTTATTTTTGCACACAGTGTATATTTTTTACTTGCTATCGCAAGGATCCAGCCGCCATGTATTTTCAACTAAAATTTTAGAACAATGCAATATCACTTACGTGTTCACGTCTGCCTCAAATATGCTTAGTGTATTCTTTTTGCTCAACAATGTTGACGAGCGTAACCATTTCCACCGGACTTAGTACCTTAGAAAAAAAGCCTTGCCTAATAAAGGTCTCGCTAAATCATTCGTTACCTTCCTACGTGTGTGCTTGGCGCTTGCTCTCCTCCTCGCTAGACAACATCGCTGTGACCGCGTTACCACGTCTCGTCCCATGAAAGCCTCCACCAGGAACAGCTTCGCTGTTAAAAGCAGGACGGTTCGATTGCACCAACCAAGAAATACTGCGCGAAAGCAGCATAGGTTCCTGCTTATCACGCATTGTCCAACGAGCAGTTGGAGGCCTGTGCTACTAGACGTCTAAAGGCCAGAATACATGGAGCGAATATGCGACGAAAACTCGACGAACAACACCCGGCGGCGTCCGCCCGACGTGCGGCCGCGGAAAAAACGTCGTCTGCCACCGATCTGCCAAGGACAGATAAGTTCGCCCGGCGTCGACGGCACCAGAAGCGGCAAACAAACAGCGTACCGAAACTAGCCAATCAGGAGCTCTCCCCTCTCTTCTGTAAATATCTCACTGCTATCCTCTGTCTCTCCTCTCTGTGAATATCTCACCCCTCCCCCAACTCCCACACCAGCAGGCGTTCCGGTGTCCACCCCTAGGTCACGGTGACAATTTACGCCTGCTGGTAGTCTTTCCTTTCCTTTTGCCCCCATTTCCGCCTGCTCCGCTTGTCTGCGTCGTCTGCTGGGCGTGATGTTCGCCGGTGCACACACTCGACGTGCACACAATGAAGTGGCGGCGACCTGTGCAGCTGGGAATAAGCGACTGTACATAAGCCGCTTTCGGCTACTTCACGGCCACCCAAACACCCACCGCCCGGATTCCTACCTAATGACCGTAGCCATTCAGCGGAGGTAGTGACAAAAGCTGCCCGCGTAGCTGGAGCAGACGATGAAATGCGGGACGGTCTTACCGGCCATCAACAGATCGAGACCCAGCCGCGAGGCAGTGGCGGACGCCGTCTTCGCCCCTTGTAGCGCAGCCCGACGAGCACTCGGCGCTGCGCCGCGGCGGATTTTCCGCCGGGCGAACTTCGTCGTGAAAGTTCGCTCCATGTATTCAGGCCTTAAAGCGTGACCCGCATGGCGCGTTTTGCCCGCGATTCATGCGCGTCGGCGTTGCGCGCGCGATTTTTTGACGCCCGCGTCGACGATTCCGCGCACGCGACAGCTTCTGCCTTGCTCAGAAAATGACGCGCGTCGCGCGCGGCAGTGGGAGGAGCCTGGCGGCTTGCGCCAATGGGGAGGCGCGCGCCTCATGGCAGCAGTTTCGAAGCGCTCGAGGCAGGCGGCTGCAGCTACGCCGGGGATGTTTGGGCCAACGTTAATTTAAAAACGTTGGTTTAGGGTTACCACCCCAGATGATATTGAATGGGCGCTTTCACTAGCGGCGCGGATATGTTTTATAGTACCGTTTTCACCCACATAACAAGCCCCTTTACCGCACAAGCAACTTCGTGCGTGCCTTGAGCGACATTTTAGAGAGCGCTTAGAAGCGGTCGCTCGAGCTCCCGACACCACTTCGTGGCCGAAGCCGCCGCCATGTTGCTGCCGTCGGACGCGCCGCGCACAGCATGCGGGTGGTTCCGCGGCAGCGTTTAGCGCGCCTGTGGCGTGCGCGGCGCGTTTTCGCGAGCAGAAAACGCTCCATGCGGTTCACGTTTGACAGTTTTCTAGTCTGAAGAGCAAGCCCACTTGGTCCAGAGTATGAGCACAGATTTCTTCTGACCGACCCTCCGAGTGTTCTACGTAACTAATTAATCGATCAATTCATTGATTGCTTAGTGCTAGGGCTGGGCGTCGATCAAAAATTTTAATCCGATTAACCGGCTTCCTTTATTCCGTTAATTAATCGATTAATCGGATGTGTTCATTTAGGTGAATAAGGCTTAAAAGACACAGAATGTTCAGTTTTTCTTTATGGTTGTTTTCATTTTCACGTTGCCGATGCTAGTTTGTACAAATCGTTTTAGACAATCAGTGATAATTCGCCCAGTTGCGGAGACAAAGAAGCTCGTCAACATTTTCAGGCAGCACAGAGCTTCTTTGCTTGTTGACAGTCATCACGGCTGTGCTGAACACACGCTCGCATGGCGTTGAAGTTACCGGAACACACAGCAGCATTAGGCAGTTTTAGCATATCGTTACCGTGTTTACGTTACCGTTTACCGTGTTCGCGGGAGTAGACTGCGCCGCGCGAGAGTTACCCGCGAACGGTAAACTTACCGGCACAGGCATCACCGTCGCCAGCGCTTCCGGTAACACGATAAACGGTAACGCAAACCCGGTAACGATATGCTAAAACTGCCTATTTTTACACCGAAAGGAGAATGACACCAGCAGCTGAGCGCCACCAGGAAAGCGCATGTGCGGAAAGCATCAAAGGCAGCTCTGTTCCAGGGAGGTCCATGGATAATTGACGAGGCGCAAAAGCACGTGACACGAAAAAGTTCAGAGGCGCCAATCTACAGCTCATAGCGACGTCTCGACACATGCGCAGTCCCCACTGGCGAGTGCTGTTGTCCGCAAGCGCATCGCACAGCTTCCTCGCGTGAGACGGAGATCGTCGGGGCGGTCTTTTTGGGAAAACATCTTGGGACGCAGGGTTCGTTGGCCAGCGTACAATGGTGCTGTGCAACCTGCTCTTTGAGAGCGTAAATTCTCCAAACAGCCGCCGCCGATCACTTCCGCTGGGGGGTGGGGGTTCCGCGATGCGGAAGAATGTTGTTTAAGTTAAACGAGCCCGCAAAGAGCATTTTCTGCTCAGAGCTGCGCGGCGTTCCCCCTTCGCCTGCGGAACTGACAGCGACAATCTGGACAAAGGCAACGCGGTAGTTGAGGGTGGCGGCCCCTAATGGAAAAGAGAAGGCTGGCGCGTGGGACGTAAAAACGAAAAACGAAAAAAAAAAAAAAAAACGCCGCCGAGTCGGACGCAGGGTTGAAGACAGCAGGCCTTTCTCCCTTGGCGCCCTACACTTCAACCGATTAACCGATTAAAACAATTATTCACGACTAAAGCATTAATCGATTAATCGGAAGGTTAATCGACCAATCGCCCACCCCTAACTTGGTGCATGTCCCAGCATGCATCCTGCTCATAAAGCATTTCCATTGATTGATTGATTGTAGGGTTTAACGCGCCGACGCAACGCAGGCGATGAGGCGCGCCGTAGTGGAGGGCTCCGGGTTAATTTTGACCACCTGGGGATCTTTAACGTGCGCCGAAATCTCGTACACACAGGCGTTTTTGCTTTTGGCCTCCATCAGAAAAGCGGCCGCCGCGGCCGGGAATCGAACCCGCGACCTTATGCTCAGCAGCGCAACGCCTTAGCCACTGAGCCACCGCGGCGGGTATAAAGCATTTCCAGGTTACCCAGCTGGTTATGTATGTATCACTCTGCCAGTGGCGGATTAGAGAGCGGAAGCGGTGGGCGCGGCCCATCCACCCTTAGCGGCCTAAAATTTAAGAAACGACTGTTTAGGACGCCCATAAAGGCTCTTGGCTGTCCCTGGGCGCGTAAAGAAAATCGATTGGTATTGGCGTCAATTTTATTGTTAATGTTATTCGAAATGCGATGAGTATATTATTGCTATCATTTTGTTCACTTAAATATCATTATCATTATCACTGCAACCTCCCCCACCGTGTGTACCTACAAATCCTCCCCCGCACTGTGCTCGAATAACATCACAAATGTAAGGTACGCCCGGCAGGCATATAACGTTTTGCTTTGACGTCTTACGGCATGAACCAGTACCATCAGCTTTACGTATAATCAGATATTTGGTATTCCATTGTGTATAAGTGACCGGCAAAAAGCGCAAATGCTCACGGGTACGTCGTCTGCACCCCCAACTTCCGGTTTTAAGGCTCTCCTGCCTCCCGTACGCCGGCGGCTTTCACGCGCGTGTGTGCGTGTCACGGGGTGCTTACCTTTCAGAGAAATCCCTAGTATCAATCGTTGTTATTGATTGAATTCCCGATGCATAAGCGTTTTTTTTTTTTTTTTTTCGGTGGAAACAGATAACCAGAAGCACACACGCACGTGAAAGCCGCCGGCGTACGGGAGGCCAGGAGAGCTCTCGAACTGGAAGTGGCGGGACTCCGCGGGAGAAAACAATGTACCCGTGAGCCTTTGCGCTTTTTACAGGTGGCCTATTGGTTGACGACGTTCGACTTCAAAGCGTGACGTTAGGCCTAACGCGCTGCTTGCGTGCTTTCCATATGGAAAAACGGGACCAAACGGGCGGGGTTCCCGTGTGCCCAAAAATCGGTTATACGGAAGTGAGGCCGAATTTGGTCGAGCAGCGACTTTTTACGGAGCCCCCTCCGTCAGTGTCCGTTTTTTCGGCGCGGAGAGAGAAGAAGAAGGGCTTTAAGCGGTAGCCACAAGCCCTGTTCCCGCCATTCCTTGCAGCGTTCCAGTTTCCCCTAATCTAATTCGGTATACTTAATGTACCGTCGCGTCCACCCAACCCTAAAAACAAAGTGCTGAGAACAGCAAAAAAGAGCACATAGTTAACGTCACCAAAGTCCCCCGTAATGCTTGTTCGCAGACGCTGCAGGACTCTCCATTGCGCGGTAATTACGTGCTCTGCCGCAGGACGGAAGCAACGAGGGAACACACGGGCACGCGAGGGGAAAATAATAAAGTCGCGAAGGGATCTCGTCAGAAGACCGAGCGATCTTGGCCCAAAGAGGGAGAAGAGAGCCCGGCGGCTGCTGCGGCGGTGGGACGCTGTTCTTCCAGTAGCGTATAAGGGGAGGAACGGCTGGAAACGCTGATTGGTTAACAGAAATCAACGCTCAAGAAGGCGATCCGTCTCCCTAGGCGACCCAGGGTGCCTAGGGAACCAAAAAAGGTCCCCAGAAAGGTCCCTGGCCGTACGGCGGCGCCACCGCGCTGCGGCCGCGGCCGACCGGCCGAGCCTGCCGGTTCATTCATTCGGCTCCGGTGCTTGCGGCGGGCGGTTGCACGACGTGCTGCTCGCCGGTGCCCACTTTTTTGGCGCGAAAATTGCTTTGTCATCGCCCGTCGGAACGAAATCGTGGTTCTGCAGGAAATCTCAAGGTAGCAGTACATATTCCCGGCAAAAGGGTTTTGCCCCCTTTCTTATTTTTTTTTTTTTTCCAGCTGCAGCAGGTGCACGACGTGCTGCTCGCCAGTGCCCCTTTTTTGGCGCGAAAGCCCATCGGAACGAAATTATGGTTCTGCCGGAAACGCACAACAATCTCAAGGTAAGCAGTACATATTCCCGTCGAAAGGGTTTTGCTTTCATGTGTTTTGCCTTTTTTTTTTTTTTTTTCAGCTGCAGCAAAACGTGCCACCCCATGGCACGCCGTGATGGTTTTCGCGCGCTGAGCCTGAGCCGCAAGGACGGAGGTAAAGTAAAGCCTGCGCAGCAGCGATCTGCTAAAAAATGGACGTTGCGCGTGAAGCTGGTGGCCGTTATCTTTTCTTCTTTTCAAGGTGCAGCACGTGGCGATCCATCGGCGGCCGCAGGGGACCGCAAGAATCCAAAAACCTAGGACGGAGGTAAAGTAAAGCCTGCGCAGCAACGATCTGCTTAAAAATGGACGTTGTGCGTGGACCTGGTGGCGGTGATCTCTTTCTTTGCAAGGTGTAGCACGTGGCGTTCCATCGGCGGCCGCAGGGGACCGCAAGAATCTAAAAACCAAGGACGGAGGTAAAGTAAAGCCTGCGCAGCAACGATCTGCTTAAAAATGGACGTTGTGCGTGGACCTGGTGGCGGTGATCTTTTGTTCTTTTCCAGGTGTAGCACGTGGCGTTCCATCGGCGGCCTCAGGGAACCGCAAAAATCTAAAAACGAAGGTAAGGCACGCTCTGCTGCTGCAAACTGACCATGGCATTGTGAACGAAGTTTTTTTTTTTTTTTTTTTCGCGTGGAGTTGGTGGCGGTGATAATTCTTCTTTTCAAGATATAGCACGTGGCGTTCCCTGAGCAGCCCCAGCAAAGGACCTCAAAAATCCGAAAACCAAGTTAAGCCACACAGCAGCCCGCGCTGCTGGAAACTGTCCTGTGTGTACACAATATTGTTTTTGTTTTATTGCTTTCCTTCCCTTTCAAGGTGCCACCTGGAGTACGGCTATCACCGCAGCAACTGGTATTACGCGCAGCAAAATTCTGGAAAGCAGGCTGAAAACTGGCGATTTAGGCAAAGTGGCACTTTTGTTTGGCGTGACCACAGAAAATTCTGCCGTGTCGTCGTCCAGCGTGGCAAAATTTGGACCTGAAGAAAATCTGCAACAATTTCGAGCTAGGTAGCAGGCAGCTAAAAGCCGGTGATTTACGTAAAGTGGCATCTCCTTTTGACGCGTTCACAGAGCAAAAATCTGCTTTGTTTTTGTCCGTCAAGTAAAAATAATTGCGTATCACGAGAATTAGCATAATAAGAGTCGGAATGAATTTTTGTGTTTGCTTGTTCGGTGTACTTGAGAACAATAAATCTGTCAAGTGCTTATCTGTGGTCTTTCCTTCGTGGTATGATGAGCCCCACTGGGCGTTTATATGTTCCACATATAATTATGACCGTCAAGAGGCAGTTCACCCCCGCAAGGACTTGTGGGCTGCTGCAATGCTTTTTTTTTTTTTTTTACTAATTTAATTTTATCAACAAACGAGCTATTGCGCTTCCGTTTCTATCCCATGGCCCCCGGCCAGCTCTATATGGGATAAACATGTCGGAAAAATAATACCAGCTGCACTTTATTCTGGCACAGAAGGATGGCGGCAGGCATGCTGTTATTGTGTGAACTTCATGCTAGCATTATGGCAGAGCTATCAAATGAAACCAGATGCCCCACTGCAATAATGCAATCAGTTGTTGGTGGCTTGCAACTTCACCTAGTCCCTGTGGTGTCCCGAACAGAGCACGAAAACGTAGCTGGCAAGCCCCCCCCCCCCCCTTTATTTAAATTCTTTTCTTGTTTAATAAGAGGTTTTCATTGAACATGTCGAACCTAAAACATCATCTTGGTGCACAGCCTAGCGGTACTTCAGTCGCAACACGTACCTGATCGTGCAAAGTGCATGCCACACAAGCTCATAGCATGTGGTTGTTGCATTGACGACTTAAACACAAATCGTTAATTTAGCCATCTGTGATGAATGCAGAATTGGCAATGTTTCATAGCACTGTTTGACATAGAATTTGCAAGCTTCGTGTTATAACGAGTCTTTGGGAAGCTTGCCATTAAATGACCTGCCATCAGATACAAAGATGCATGACTGAGTATGCTAATAACTGCAGAGGAGCATTTCTAGCCAAAATGCTTGCATCTGCCCCTATAACCTCACACCTCTCTTTTGTTATTAGTTTTTAACACTGAGTAGTCGACACCCTCCTTCATGTGTTGTGTTTTCATTCCTGCTGGCACATCGCCAGGCACCGTGCCCCAACAAGGGCAGATTAATGTTGTCTTGCACACTCCGAAAAGGCCAACCTGGCACATTTACTGGCTCCACTGTCCAAATGCGATAAGAAGTGAATGCTAAGCATCAATGGAAATTTACCCGCCGCAGTGGCTAAGGCGTTGCGCAGCTGAGCACGAGGTCATGGGTTCGATTCCCGGCCGCTGCGGCCGCTTTTCTGATGGAGGCAAAAAGCAAAAATGCCCGTGTGCACGAGATTTCGGCGCACGTTCAAAATCCCCAGGTGGTCAAAATTAATCCGGAGCCCTTCACTACGGCATGCCTCATCGCCTGTGTTGCGCCGGCGCATTAAACCCTTCAATCAATCAAATCAATGTAAATTTTTTGCGGTATCACAAATTGGCTTTCTTGAACATTCACAGTTGAGCACTGCCTGCTGTTGGATGGTACTTTTAACAAAGATAATGTTGATGCATACTGAAACACAATGCTCCAGTTCTGCTGTAATTATTGAACAAGTAAAAGGAGTTTTGGGTGATACAGAACGCCCAGGCTGACATATCTTGTCACTGACAGTACAGTAGGCTCTCAATAACTTGAAGTCACTTAATTGGAAGTAATGTGCTGGTTCCGGCAATTTTACATGCAATTCAACGGAAGAAATTGCTTGATAATTTGAAGCTAGAACCCATTATATTAGTTAATTGGAAGTTATATTGAATAGAAACATCAAGGTGACTGTCATTTCTCGATAAAAAACCATTTTCAAGTGTCGAAACAGCGCCCTAATTGTTCTCTACTGATGTCGGTGCCATCACAACTAAGGTAGTGCACTGTTGATAAAGCAGCAGGCTAGTTCAGACTCGCGCCAATGTTCACATCTCTTGTGAGGCCCTCAACCTTCTTTGTTTCTCACAGCACTGTGTGAGCAGTTAGGTGAACATTTGAGGCTTTGATTTTAGCGATAAGTCTGCACTATCACGACAACCCATGACATATAAGCTCGACTTCACAACAAAAGTCAAGATTCTGAACGAAATGAAAAAGAGAACGAGTTGCGGACTAATGACAATGCTGTTCAGGTGCATTTTGTTCAATTGAATTGTGGTCCCTGTGGACTTCGTATTATTGGGAGTCAACTGTGCCTTCAAGCATGAAAGCAGTACTGAAGCTGGATGTTTGCTTCTAGGTGTGCTCAGACAATAAAACATACAACATATGCGTTGTAAAACACCTATATACGCTCTTTGACTAGAGCTTCTTGAGTTCAATTATCAAATCAAAACTTTATTTTATAGGAGTGAAAGTGAGGGAACAGGAATTACGAGAAGGCACATTGACTTCTAATTTTTGTTCATGTCACAAGTATGTGATGCTTTCTTCCTCAAGTCATTGAACATGCATTTTATGTGCATTTCTTTTCTTTCTGAATCTTGAACTGTGAGGAGACTTTGTCCATGACTGCTGTCTACGAGAAGGGTCACGCACCCCTTAAGCCATCAATGAATGGCTTTCTTGCTTGGCTCCCTTTCACCGTATAGGGATGAACAAGTACAGAAGTGAAAGGAAATCCAGTTTTGGCCACGTAGACGGGAATCTTCCCATCTGTTTTTCACATCCTTTCAAGTCAATACAGCTGATTCTGGAACTTCCCCCGTGGAATCGTTTGCCGGTTAAAAAAACAACGTCTTCTCACACAGCTATCGACAGCTGAAACAGTCGAAGAGGCTGAAATGCCTAGTCTCAATGCAGCATGCACAACTTTAGGCTGTTTTTTTCTTTTCTCTTGTGATGCTGAAGCATTTCTGGGTATCGTACTTATCAAAAGGTTAAATTTATGCCTCTGCATCCGCATGTATCTCTTGGTACCAAATCAGAAGGGGGATCATCCCATTCTTTACATGAGTATTGCACTCCACACCGAATGATCTCTGTGCCTCATAAGAGAAGGGTCATGATCTCTCTGCTCATTCTGTTCATCACACTACCGATGAGCAATATCAAGAGAATTCCACTCTTCACATAAGTGAGGAACAAGACGAAGCACCATTGTCTACCACAAAAAGCAAGATCCTGCTCCTCAATTCCTTCCTTGATCATACTAGCAAGGAGTTGGGTAAAATGCAAAGTCCATCATGAGGAGCAGTTCAACTCTTCAATGGTCAGCCTCGAATAACAAGCACAAGGCAAGGAAATGAAGGGATGATATGCACCATGCAACACTGTGCACGGCTCTGTTTTTTCTCCTTTTGTCTGAGTCTTCAGGCTGACTGTCGTAGAATTCAACATGTAACAACTGGCTCAGATTCTTCCTATTTGATGCTGAGAAGGGAATCCCACTCATCACACGATAAATCATTGTTAAACACCACTGTTCACCAAATGAGGGTAGCATCATGATCCTGCTCTTCAATTATGATCCCCAAGTTAATGAGTAGTAGTAGTATACCTCAGACCGACTAAAGATGTTTCTTAACTTCCTGCCTTTTTTTATCCTTTGTATATTACAATTTCTTATCTTTACTACCTAGTTCATCATACAATTGTTATGGCCCAAGACATGGTCCTTCACAAGTGGTTGCAGCTGTGGAACCGCATCATTCACAATAAAAAAAAAAAACTCTGACGAAAGTGGAGCAAGTTTAACAGTACAATGAAGGTGCGCAAATGCTGTTTAATTGCCTATTGTGTAAGTGCTGCAACGGTGCCTTCTGTTTGAACTCAAACTGGCTGGAACTTAATTGTAACATCAGTGTTTGGAATTACTTCTAATGAATATGGGAAATAAAAAATGTAAATATGCTAACAATGCTGGTAAAAAAGTTAGGCTGCTTTGTCTGAGCATGACAATTCCTAAAGCTAATATGTGTAAAATTAATGGGCCAGGTGTTATCCCCCAGCAAAATCTATCTGCTGGGACCATTTAAAACAAAACTAGTTCCAATTTGGACCCACGTCGTTCAGATGCTTGTTTGACCTGGTGCCTGGACTCCCAGACGGAGCCATTTTTAGATGAAAGGAGAGCCGGTGACTCCTAAATAGTTTGGACATCGAATGAACCGAGAACAGGGACAGTTGGTAGCATACAACAACCACCGCTCCCACCGATTTCCAGAAAGTCGGCTTCGCTTCGTGCACGAATGCATCGATCGGAAGCTATCGCTCGCTCATCGCTCGCGACGCTTATAATGTATTAATAATGACACTGTAACTCACCAACCTAGCCTCCCCCCGTCCTCCCTCGTCTTAGCGGTGTGCAATGCAAGCTTTTTATAAATTCAAAAAGCGTCTGGACAGGATGATCGAGTTTGCTTTGTTCAGTTTAAACTTCCTTGACTCATTTTGAAGCTGATGACCTTCATTGGTCGCCGTGCATCGTAATTTCGATAGGTATAACCAGTGTACAGAATACCGCCTTCATTCCTAGCTATTAGGTGAAGAAATAAACTATCGCCTCTGGTACTGGGGGCGCTGAGTAAACACACGTGTTTTAAGCCTAACGCAAAAAAATGAATAATAACATTTCCGTTTCTGCATACATCCCACCCCAAAGGAGCGTCAAGCGTGCTCTGCACATCGCTTTCCAAGTTTTGAGGTTCCTATGAGCTGACACGACACTTTTCATCAGCATTTCCGACTTTTCGTTAACAAGCACGGAGCGCGCACGTGTTTGCTTTGTATTTTATTCGATTGCCTCAGCAAAATAAGCCCCAGTTCTGCATAATTCTTCTATTTTTGGGGCGAAAGATGAGCCGTACTACCGGCCGCTATTAAAACGTGATAAAAGGGCCAGATGGCAAAACATCAGCATTTCAAAACATACCTCAGTTACCAACGTACATGCATGGTTGCGTATATATTCCTTGAAATCATGATACGAGAGTTCGTCCCATGATGCACATCGTGGGGCTCAAGTGCACCAAATACAATTGCAGCAAAAAGAAAGCTCCAAAATCTTCTACTCAGATAAAAATAAAGTGTAAATGCTAAACGGTAAGAGCTAGCTTAAAGATGCATAACTTGCATTCGGCGTTATGTTTGAACATGAGTGGATTAATTAGGAAGTTTCAACTTAAAAAGTGTGCTATATATGCTTCTCGCTAGCTATTTTATAAGCTAATTCAGTTTAAGGCACAATCTGTGTGCTTTGTGGATGTGTACTTGATTGTTACCTCATCCTGTTTATCCCACTGATGTCAGCAAAATGCGATTCTCTATACATACGAAAAACTATGCAAACAATTTATAGCAAGGAGGACTATATTATAATCCTTGTAAGATAAGTTTGATTAAAAGCACCACGATTCAATTTGCTAATTTACAGACAAGGGCAGCTATGTGCAAATGCTGCTGCTCTATGGAGGGAACCACCTGGGTCTCTCACCACAGCAAATCGATCACTGTCACCTATGGATGTGAGTAAAAAAAGTGTAGAGGGGGGAGGCAAACCGAGAGGCACCAAACCCCCTGTGTTACAAAAAAAAAAGACATGTAATAACATAAATTGCTTCCCTCTTCACAGGGAACTGATACAGGTGCTCTGTGCCACGAAAGCTACCAGATTACATTTAAACAATGCTACAGTTATTGCAATATTTTGCTTTTATTTAGAGGTTTACTTATTTAGACACCATTTATTTGAGGTACGTAATACATGAATACATGTTCAGGTATGATGACATGCACTATCAGGTAACGCGTATGAAAATGTGACCGCAGTCTTGGGATCAAACTAAGGGAGTTTTATGCGATGAAGCCAGGTACAGGCTATGAGGCATGCCACAGTAAAGTGCTAGAGATATCGCAGTATTGGATGACAACTGTACTGTTGACCATGATGCATTATGCTTTTGCTGAAATAGGTTCGCACTTTTTTGCTGAGTTACTTTCAGTTTCTTTCAGTTAGTCCATTAACTGATCAATCAACCGAACATAAACTCAGGGGTTTACTGCCTTGAACATATAAGTAAACTGTAGAGTTGATTTTAAGTGAGTTACTCTAACTGAGTTAGAATTGATTTTAAGTGTGTTACTTCACACAGTATTTTTGATCAGTGCACTACGTTCCTTTTGCACAGATGTAAAATATACATTGAGATCATGATCTATGAAGCCAGTCATGGTGAATGTGCTATGAAACTGCAGTCATAAAATATGCCTTATATTTTATTTGCATACATTTCCCAGTACGGCTACTCAGCATCTGTACATATTCCGAGTACGCATTTGCTTGATATAGAAGGCATAATTTATAATTTGCCTTGTAAAGTCCCTAAGAAAATGGTACGCCGCAGAGTTTCCTTTAAAAATTCTTACAATCTTTTAGGATGGCCATAACCACCATCATGGGGGTATTCTCAATGACAGTAAGACGTTTCTGCAGGGAAGTGTTATTTCTGAAGAATGCAGCAGCATAGCGAAAATAGGAAAACACTAGTGCGACTCTAGACGATACGAAGCTCATAATATTTGTGTAAGTTTCCCTGAAAGATGGCCCTCAGTCAGCAGTGATGAGCTTCCAATTTTTCTCGACAACCTAAACTCTCCTGTGACGCTGCAGTAAAACTATAATTGTGTGACAATTCAGCTTCCACTCATCAGGATATTTCAGACTAAAGCCCCTACTTTGAAGTGAAGCAAATTGCACTTTTCTTCTGGTCAGGCATGAAGAGAACAGTATATACTCACTCATTTCATATGCAAGTATGAACTGCACTGATCTTCCATTGTTTGCAAAAATGTGATTGCCGTCTTCGGATAAAAAAGCCAAGGTAGTTTTACACGCTGAAACTAGAAATGGCTACAGGGAATGCCATAGTGGATGCTGGGAAATTGCACTCTTCGATGAACTCTACTTCTGACCATGTGTTGATGATCTTTCCTAAAATAGGTTCGTATTTTTGCTGCCAAGGTTTTAAGTTACTTTCACTTAATCCATTTGTCAATAATGCTATACAGTGTTCAAAAGCAAAAAATTCTGTTTGAAGTTTCCCATTTGTGGCACACCATTCTTCAGTTGGATACGTCCAAGGACACCGCAGGTTTTTTGCTAACCAATCAGTTGGTTTGTATTTTTTTTTCCACTCAGGCCAACAGGAAATTGTAAATTGAATAAAAGAATTCTATTTGTTCCCAGGACTTCGCTTAAACACATGTATCACCAGCCATTTATAGCATGGTGCAAACTGAAATGATTAACAGAAGTCAGCACGTTTAGAAGTGGTAGTGCACTGAAAATTGCACTTGATGGGAACAGGATGCGTCTTTCAGTCACAGTCATTTTCAGTGTAGTTTTCTTTTTTGCTTGCAGCATGGCTACATATTCAGTGGCTGCAGGTTTGCATGAAAAGTAAACAGACACAGCTGTCAAAAGATGTGGACACACTTTATTATTGAGGGTACATGGGTATTGGGTTCAGACCTTGAAATTTATTTATACTCTAACAAAGAATAACTTTAGGCAGTGCCATCCTCTTGCAGTCTTGCAGGCAGTTCATTGTACCCTTGTTTGCACAACGCCAGCAATCGCAGCATAGGCGTCTCTGCACTCCTTCCCGTCATGCTGCAAACCTGTAATGTTGAAAGGAAACAAAATACAGGGTACCCACAAGTGTTCTGTAATGACAAGCTTATCATTCACTGACAAGGAAACAGCATGGGTTGCTAAGGCATTTTGCTACAAAAGGCACTGAAACAGGGCAGGTTTCATGCAGTACTATTGTGGACCCATAGAGCACCTTCTGTAAGAGCTCGGTAGTCGTGTATACGATGCACACCAACGGTGGGATCCATTTGTGTACTTCTTTCCAGACGTGCCAGGCAGACAGGCCGAGAGATAATCGAAGCGTGTAACATTTGAAAACTGGGAGGCGATTGTGTTACATCGCCAGTACTTTGTGACAGAGTTCGCCTTCTTAACCAGTACATGCCGCCAAACACAAGTGCGGCATTGAACTTGATGTTCCTCCTTTATGAAACTCTGTTATCAGTTCGGCAGTGGTCCATAGCTGAAGTATCATGTGTGTCAAGTAAAAGGCTTTACCAGTGTTTGTCATATGAGGGGGGCGGGGGGAGAAGGGCAAGGAAGTACGTTCAAGTGGAATGTGTTCCATCTCTTTTCTTCTGCTGATGCCAGCGTTTATGTTTAGTGCACATTCCACAAAAAACTAGTTGCGAATCATCACTCGACTTGTCTGCTTCGTTCGTCCCAGTCTTTTTCGTGCTGTTGTTAAGATGACACATACCAACTCGCCCAGCTCACTCCTCTGGATATGTTACGGTTGGCTATGCTACAGCTAGTAAAATATGAGCAACCACACGTAAAGCCATACGATAAAAAAGCTTTCAAGGTGGGATTTACTGCAATAACTTCTTGTGCAAGAAGTTACTCCGGTAAGCACTCAGAATGATAAAAACCAACTTGATGTGGATAAGCAGAGTCCAATCATAGTGCTGTTGCAAGGGCAAAAGTTTTTGGCAGCAGGCACACGAAATTGCAGAACCAAGGAGGAGTACATGTACATCTCAGAGCAGCTCACAGGCTTCCGGCAGCACCAGGCTGCGATGAACTCCATTGCCAACGTAATGACAGAGCTAGAGCACACCCAGACTACCAGGCAGGTGACAGCCCTCGTGCTACTTGATGCAGTGGCGTAGCCAAGGGGGGGGGGGCTGACCGGGCTTCAGCCCCCCCCCCCCCCCCAAATTTTTCCGGCCATCGCCATGCTGCCTGTATCCTGTATGCCTGGTACGTCGCCTGTGAACAAAGCGGCATATTTTTCGAAAGTGCCACTAATGGCACTTTCCACGAAATGCTACGAAAATGCCACGAAAGTGCATGTCTACCCTTCGCATGGAAGGGAGCCAAGTCCGGCCGTGACAAAACGAAGCGCCTGAGGGGTGCGAACCGCTGAGGGATGATTTCGGAGGGGTGCAGCCCCAAAAGCGACGGCGCCTTCGGGTAAGCTCAGCGCACAAGACGCCAAAGGCATGCGTTGTATCCCTTTGTGCGAGACATGCGGCAAGACTGAGTTGTTCTCAGCAGAGGAGATTGACTCGTCCGGGGAAGCATGGAGTGGTCTGCACCACGGTCCGCACTAACTCGCGGCGGAAAAAAAGAGGGACCGCCAGCCATTGATGGTTGAAGACTGGTACAATGCAGGCCCGAAAGGGAACAGACGATCTTTGTATGTTAAGCAGAACAATGTGCAAGCGGCAGTGGCTGATCACGGCCGCTCCCTCTCCTAGAAAGGGGGAGATCAAGTGGCCGTGGGCACACATTCAAGACTCGTGCAAGGTAACTGAAGAATGCGATGGGCTACGTAATGGGTGAAACGTGCAGTTTAGCTGAATGAATGCCGTGCGCGGGCAGAGGGCCTTTGCGATTGAGACACACCGCAAGGTACGCCCCTCTTCCTCGCGTCAGCCCTTCATTCTTCCTTTTTCACGTTTCTGTCGAGGCCCGGAGGGTTTTGTTGGAGTGGGCTCAGATTGCGCGCACTGAGTGTTGTCCCCTTCCGATGGCGATGTTGCGACAGTCAATTTCACCCCCGCGATTAGGCAGATTTGTTCGGCGGTATTCTCCCCTAACCTAGGAAACTGCAAAACAGCGGGTCGACAAAAAGGGCTGCTGCGGCTCCCCGAGCCAGTTCCAGACTTTATCCTAAATGTGAAGGCACGACGGTCACCAGCCCTGCCACAGGCAGACGGCGTCGCGACAGTAACAACGATCAGATGGCCATATTCGACCTCTATCACAACTAAAGCACCTCCGTTGCGTCCACGATCGCTTTTTCCCAGGACGGCGGCTGCCCAGAGCAGTGTATATTCAGGGGCCGGAGTCACAACAGCGATATCGAATAGTAAGTCATTTTCTTCCAGTGACTAATCCTTACATGATCACTGATGTCTTTTGACGATGGAGGTTGCATTGTACGTTAAGTTGTGCGGTGCAGATCAATTATGCATTCTTTGATATTTAAATATTCACTTCGTAATATTTACACGATGCCACAGTACCTTGTGTCTCCGAGCTAAAAAATGTCTATCTTGTTTTATTCCGAATGCAGTATTTGCGTTTGAATTGGTAATTGAAAGCACCCACGGTGGAGCGGATAGGCGACTTTTAATGAGGGAAAATGTAAATTCAACTCCTGTAAAGGCCCAAATATTTTATTATGCACGAAGTTGGAGAGGATTACTCAGAGTGTATCGGGACAGCGTAGCATCAGTACATGAAGAATGAAATATATATTTGTTCTGGCTGCAATCCACTGCTACACCCAATTTTAAAACCATAGCAGTGTGCGCAGCGCAAGTGAAGGACTTTCGTACTGGTGGCAAAGAAGAGAGAGAGAGAGAGAGAAACAACTTTTGCTGAGCCCATTTCAGGTGACGCTCGCAGGCGTCAGACGGGGTGGAACCCTATTCACGAGTCCCATATGAGTCCAATAGCTCCTGGCCCCTGGACGCGAGCTCTTGCTGCGTCGACAGGTCGGGGCTGGACATCAAGATCTCCCATCGCTCGGGTAGGGGGGATGCCTTTCTGGTAGAATTTTCCTTTAACACTTCCTGGCCTTCTTTGAAGTTCTGTGGGCGCAGGACTATCGTTCTTTCAAGGCTCAATCGGTCGTGCATGACAACAGAATTTCCTAATTAAATAAACGGCCACATACAACAGGCCCTCTCAAGAGCACCAGCACACCTCCGCCAGCCTCCTCCCCTCACGCCCCCCCCCCCCCCCCCCCCGCGCACACACACACACACACACACATATGGGTGCGCGCCAATGTGATTCTTCCCGGATCCACAACTGATACATTCTAAAATGTTGCATGAAGCACATTTTGAGCAATCGTCAGCATTTCTTAAGTAACCGAAATAACCAAGGAATTATCACGGTAAACAACTTTGCAATTTTTAGCCAATCTATCCTGTCGTAGCCTGAAACCATGCTTTAGTTTGAACATCACGGTCGCTGTCAACCAAGGAAATAGTTTAACTGCGTCATTACTGTCCGTTTCATGCTAAAGCATGGTAGTCTTTGGTCTTTCTGTATGCGGGGCCATGCCAATACGCATGTTTTCTTGGTGCACTCCGGGAAACAAAATGCTGACTTTTTCGGGCATCGCACCATGCCCGAAGGTCATGCTGGCTCTGCACAGCTGCCCAATCCTCCGTTTTCTGGTGGACCAAGCAGATTTCAAACATAATTTCCATTTCCCGCGTCTGCAACGAAAACTACAAAACTTCTGTGCGCCCTATACATTCCAGAGCCGCCCATGCTCATGAACTGCAAATACTTTTTTTTATCGTTTAGCTTTAAAACCGGCAGTGTGTACTCGGCTGAAAAATGACAGCGCACGCGTCAGCTAAAAAGTATGTCCTTTCATTAAAGTTTGAAACCAAAATGGTAGGACCGCATTATAACTCTTTCATCAGATCTCACGACAAAATTCAAAACGTAGCAATATTTTGCTCAGCTTGCACAGAACATGCCTACCCGCAAGAGTATGGTCAGACATCGCCGTATTTGCGTTATTATTTTTTCTTGCTAAATATAAAGTTCGATACAGCATTGAATGGCGAACTTTGCAGTGACTTGCTCTACCTCATCTGGGAGTGGTAACTAAAGGGGGTGGCTGCTCCAGAAAAGGTATAACTTGATAGTACACGCCTTCAGGCAGATTATAGGGCATTTATGCACGAAGCATTGAAAACGTGACCGCTAGGAATGCAACTATTTGAGAACACCAAGCTCATTACAGCAGACTCTACATTTGGGTTGTGCAGAAATGTCAACCAGATTCATTATGTTACAAAAGCACAAGCTTCTCCGCCCCGATGAGACTCAAAACAGAAGCGCAAATTTAAACTGGCATGACTTAACAAATGCCGATGGCTGAATTATTCCGCTTTGTGTGTGGACTAATATTGCCAGGTTCATGTAATTTTCGCCCTTAACAGCGCTGTTCTTGCGCGTGATAAGATCAAATGATAAGATCAATGAAGGCCCCTCTAAAATCGCGCAATCATGTTCCTTGGCGATGACTTAGGTCGTTGGGCACCAATCATCCAACAAGATCCTGTGCTGTCATAGTGAAATCGCCGCCGGAAAGTGGGCGGGGATTCGCCATTGCTTCAAATGTTTAATTTAATATATCGATAATTCCTTTGAAGTTTGCTGTACGACTGATATCATTGTTATCGAGACAAGGCAGTCTTTTTAATGAACCAAACATGTATTTTATCTTCATAGCCTTTAACCCTTTGAGGGTTTTTGCCGTACGTGTACTGCGGCGGTTTTCCGTCCCGCAAGGTCTTTGCCGTACGGGTACGATTTCGAGCATCCGTTTGAAATTTCGCGCCATATTAACGATGCATGCTCCCTGGGAGGTGCTGCCACCTCCTGGGACTTACAAGAAGTGTTTGAAATTTGATTGTGCTACCTTCTTGCGGTGAAAAACAGAACTCTCTGGCTTCGGCACGTTACGGCGTCTGTACGTGTTAATGCGTTTCGTGGTTTCAGTTTCGCCACGTGATCGCATCGGAGGCGCGCGAAACTTGATTGACGCTCGCTATCAGGGGTGGCGGAAGTTGATTTCGATCTATATTGGCGCTGCTCTTATCTTGTTTATTACCCACGCTCACTAGGTATTCTTGCCCTCCTTGCTTGGAACTGAAGTAACCTAATCGGAGACTCCATTGTGGGGGCGGCGGAAGTTGATTTCTATCTATATTGGCGCTGCTATTAGCTTGTTTATCACCGGCGTGCATGAGTTATTCTCGCTCTCCTCGTTTACTGGGTTGCCTTCGAGTTCTTCAGATGCACGGCAAAGCGGCGATATGGCCCAACGAACTGCCCGCTCTGATGACACCGACCGCGATGACTGTTCTGACTCTGAGTTTACTCCTTTCACCGAGTCTGAATCGGAAGACAGCCTTTCTTCGGAAGAAGACAGCTCATTTTCGGACATGCGCTGTATGTGTGCAGACTTCGATAAGGCACTGTGCATAGACCCGTGTTTCAAGGAATACCACACTCTGAAATACTATTGAACATTTTTCAGTTCTAAGTGATGCTGACCCCAAAATACTGTTCCTGATAATTTTTTACCATTTAATCATGACTTTAGACATTTTGTACATTCCAAATCCGCAATAAACTAATTTACCACCAGGGAAAGTTCTTTTCAAAAAAATTCGACCCTCAAAGGGTTAAGGGTGCTTGCAAACTTCCGCGCTTTTTTTTTCTATCAGGGGGGGGAGGGGGGGGGGGGGAATAAAGGGTGCCTTCAACAACCTCCAGCACCCTGTCATCTCCCTGGCCATAAAGGAGGCCGGCATTGCGGACAAGCTGCGGGGCTCCGTCGAGGCGTTCATGACGGGCCTCATGGCACAAAGGCAGGTAGGCAACGCCCTGTCGGTGCCTCAACCAGTGGATGTGGGCACCCTGTAGGGCACAGTCGTCAGCCCCTTACTCTTCAACATGGTCACAGTGGCACTATCAGACGGCCTGCCCAGTAGAAGGGCGCACAGGGTGTACCTGTCTGTGTACGCCGCCGCCGCGGCCCTGTAGGCACTAGGCCCCATGGCGGGCTGCCGAGGCGTCGTTCTGCAGCTGCAGGCACCCCCGGATGCAGTGCGGGCCAAGCTCGCCAATGTCAGCCTGCAGCTGTCGGGCACCGAGATGGAGGCGATGCTTGTTCACTGGGACACCCAGGCCTGCTGCAGGGTCACATGCCTGCAAATTGACAGCGAGCAGCTCAGGTGGAAGACCAGGGTGCGCTACCTGGGGCTCATGCTGGACCACCGAGATGGCTTCTACCAGGCCGCCAAGCAGCTCCGTGCCAGGACCGGATGGCCACCTCGGCTGTGAGTAAGGTGGCCGCCCAAGACTGTGGCTGCTCCCAACAGACAGCCTTTGGCTGTAGGGCTGCTGATGTGTGCGCTGCCGCTGGTCACCTTGCCGAAACCAAATTGGTGGCAGTTGGAGGGTGACTACCGCAAAGGCGCCTGTGCTTGGTTTGGAGCTCACAGTGCCACAAGTCGCTGGCCAAGGCGGGGGTGTGGACAATCAGGATGGCGGTAGATCAGCAGGCCCTGGGCCACATTGACTGGCTGCAGCGCGCCAAAGGGGGAGGCCTCCTCTGCAGTAGCTGCGCATCCACCAGCACTCGTTCATTGCTCCACCACACCACCTCAATTAAGGACTGATGCCACAACCAACGTGCTCCATCGCAAGGAATGAAGGAAACTGGCCTCGAGGTACTTTCCATTGGTTGCCACATTTGATGAGCTCATGGCAAAAATGTGTGCATACCGCGCTGCAAACCACGTGCAGCTTTGGAAGAGAGACACTAGAACTATCACAGGAGTGAAAAAGCGTGATGTAAAGATTGACAGCAAGATGCCCAAGACCCTGAAGTATTACCAGATACTGAGATTTAATTAGGCTCCAACCAATACAATGCAAAAAGGCAAAAAAAGGCAAAAAACCCAACGTTTCGAAGCCGGCTCGGCTTCTTCTTCAGGGGTGACAGTGGCCACGCTGCAGCTGCGTCTTATAGTCTCACATTTGCTGGCCTCGCACAAAGCCCCTCGCTGCGGCACGTAATCCGTGTGTGTACACCGAGGGGAGAGTGCCAAGCGAGCGATTAACATTCCCAGGTGTGCGTTGAATATGCCACGATTCGAGGAAAAGCCGCTTCCTCCAGTTCGTTTCCCTTTCGAGGATGGCCGTTCCGGAGAAGTCAATTTTGTGGTCGGCCACTTCGCAGTGTTCGGCGACAGCGCTGCGGACTCTATTTTGTTTCCGGACGTCGTTCTTGTGTTGTCTAATCCTCTCCGGCAGGTTTTTGGTCTCACCGATGTACGAGGCGTTGCACCCCGCGCACGGAATGCGGTAGACGACCCCGGGTGCCTTCTCTATTGTCAGCCGGTCTTTGGGGCGGGGGATTAAGCGGCCTATAGTTGTCGAAGGCTTGTGGGCTATGTGTACTCCTACCCCTTTGAAAATGCGGGCCAAGGCCTCGCTTGTTCCTGGGATATACGGCACCGGCACGCGTTTCAGGGGTCCGGCGGTTGAAGTTCTTGGAGAGTTTGTCACCCTCTTCTGCTCTTTGCAGCGGGTCACGGAGTGAATGAACTTTTTCGGGTAGCCGTTTTTCTTGAGGTCCGCAAATACAAGGCTTACTTCTTTCTTACGTTCTGATTCGGACGAACAAATTGCATCAGCTCTGTTAATTAAAGACGACACAACTGAGGCTTTGTGGTTAGCGGGGTGGGCCGAATTAAAATGAAGGTAGCGGCCGGTGTGCGTAGGCTTCCTGTGAACGGAGAACACCAGGCCCCTGCCTCCTCTTGTCACTTGGGCGTCAAGAAAGGGAATGGAGCCGTCTCGTTCACATTCAACCGTGAACTGGATGGCGGGATGAACTGAATTTAGGCGTTTTTTCAGGCTGTCAACTGCGGAGGTCTTCACTATGCAGAAGCAGTCGTCTACATACCGAAGAAAAAGTTTTGGTTTCGGCCGGAAGGAGCTCAAAGCCTTCCCTTCCACGTGTTCCATCGTCAAGTTCGCCATTGTTACAGAGATGGCGGCCCCCATTGCGGTTCCAGTTTGTTGTTTGAAAATTTGCCCATTATGGGAAAAATATGTGCTGGCCAAGCAGAACTCGAGTAGGCGGCATATCTCGTCGGCAGTGAGCGGCGTCCTTCCTTTCTTTTAGGGTTGCGTCATTTTCGAGGGCAGTTCGGGCCGCGGATACAGCCAGCGGTACAGGAACACTAGTGAACAATGACACGACGTCGAACGAGACCAGGCTCTCGTCTTCGTCAATGCACACCTGTGACGCAAGTTGCACGAAGTGTCTGGAGTTGCGTACATGAGTCGCGGTCTTCCCGGCGAGGGGGGCGAGGATGCGGTGCAGGAAATTTGAAAGGGCTCGGCACGGGGATGATGTGAAGTCTACGATCGGGCGAAGGGGGGCGCCAGGTTTGTGGATCTTCGGTAATCCGTAGAAACTAGGTGCGGAGCCGTTTCGACAGATCAAGCGAAGGTATAGAATTTTTTGTTCCGGGTGGTTCTTGAAAATCGCCGCGAGTAACTTGTTCAGCTGCGTCTGCGTTTGGTTTGTAGGATCCCTCTTTAACTTCGTATACGCGTCTCCGTCCAAGAGAGCCGAAACCTTCCGGTCGTAGTCCTGACGGTCTAACACCACCGTCGAGTTGCCCTTGTCGGCAGGTAGGATGACAATGCTTTCGTCTTTTCGAAGTTCCTGGAGTGCTCGGTTTTCCTCTGCGGTCAAAAAAAAAAAACGGCTACCCGAAAAAGTTCATTCACTCCGTGACCCGCCGCAAAGAGCAGAAGAGGGTGACAAACTCTCCAAGAACTTCAACCGCCGGACCCCTGAAACGCGTGCCGGTGCCGTATGTCCCAGGAACAAGCGAGGCCTTGGCCCGCATTTTCAAAGGGGTAGGAGTACACATAGCCCACAAGCCTTCGACAACTATAGGCCGCTTAATCCCCCGCCCCAAAGACCGGCTGACAATAGAGAAGGCACCCGGGGTCGTCTACCGCATTCCGTGCGCGGGGTGCAACGCCTCGTACATCGGTGAGACCAAAAACCTGCCGGAGAGGATTAGACAACACAAGAACGACGTCCGGAAACAAAATAGAGTCCGCAGCGCTGTCGCCGAACACTGCGAAGTGGCCGACCACAAAATTGACTTCTCCGGAACGGCCATCCTTGAAAGGGAAACGAACTGGAGGAAGCGGCTTTTCCTCGAATCGTGGCATATTCAACGCACACCTGGGAATGTTAATCGCTCGCTTGGCACTCTCCCCTCGGTGTACACACACGGATTACGTGCCGCAGCGAGGGGCTTTGTGCGAGGCCAGCAAATGTGAGACTATAAGACGCAGCTGCAGCGTGGCCACTGTCACCCCTGAAGAAGAAGCCGAGCCGGCTTCGAAACGTCGGGTTTTTTGCCTTTTTGCATTGTATTGGTTGGAGCCTAATTAAATCTCAGTTCAGTAACTTCCCAACCAGACAGAAGTCTGTCGAAATGTTCACTTTCAAGATTACCAGATACGTTAGTGCTGCATCCATGGGGGCATGAAGTTCGTGAGCAGCAATAATGGCCGCGTGCACATAAATTATTGCAAGTCCCTCCTTGAAAACGTTTTTGTTACATTTACCCGCGGTTGCTCATTTCTTGCTAGCCATAACATAGCTAATCTCCAGGCTCAAGCCTTACTAGTTTCACTATGCACATTGCTGTTCGGCTTGCCTGAGCACATTATCACAAAATGCGATGTATGCCTGGCTCCATTGAAACATATAGTTTTATCGCTTGTGCATAAAGCAGCGCAGATCTATCTGTCTTGCTGGTGGAAAAAACATCTCTGTAGACAGCAAACGGGAGCCGACTGAAATTTTAAAAAGGAATTTTCACGGATGCCGGAAGAGTGGGTTCAAAAGAAATTTACTGGCAGGTTGTCATGCGGTCCCAGTCGGCTAACGAGAAACAACTGCCGCGAAAAATTTATACAAGGGATTATCACGGATGCAATGAGAATAGCCACAGCCATATCAAGTTTTGTGCTATGCCAGGCAATTAGGCAAGGCTTGCGAGTTGCTCTTGCCTTATTTTGTAGGAGCCTCGCACTTACCACCTGGCGGATGTACTGTCAGGCAGGCTCTGTGAGTAAAACAACAACAAAAAACATTCCGGCGAAGCCACGAGTAATTGTCTACTGCAACAGGGTTTTCCGAAGGCGCACAAAAATAGAAGCGTGTCATACATTCGCTGTAAGCCCCCGCCGATTAGGTTAAGCTTTTGGATACAGCTTATTTTATTAGGCATCAAACACAGAGTATTTCATGGGAAATACAGGACAATTACATGACCTACATATGTTTCTTTCCAGTCGCAAGTGGTTCACACTTGCGACTGGAGCGGAGAAGCGACGAGATTTCTGCCGCTTTCCTTGTTCGTTTGGTCTCGACCAATTTTTGTCGCCGCGGACAGCAATCGCGTCGCTTCTATCGCTCCAGTCGCAAGTGCGAACGGGCCTTCACACTTGCGCTGCGTAGCCACACCACATCGCAATCTAAACCCATTTTTCGTGATTCACGCCGCCGTTAAAGCATGCACTGCCCATGTCAACACAACATTTCAATCTGCTATCAGGAATTTCACGATAGGCAAGCGCTTAAGCTTATTATATGTGGAATGTTGGAAGCGGTCTCGAAATGTTATTAGAAAGTACGCCTTGCTGCTAAGGTTGAGGCTCTGAACAGGGTGGACAAAGGGGGTGATCGTCATTTCCACAGGGACGGTCGTCATTTCAGTGCACAGGCGCAACAATACCTGCACACGCCACGCAGGAAAAATATGGAATACAATGCGATCGCTCCACGAACAAATCTGTCGTCAAAACTTGTTTTATCTCCCTTTTTTTTCCCCCTGAACACTGAGTTCATGGAAATACGCACGTGGAGCGTGCACCTTCTGCAAAAGAAAAACAACCGGACCCAAAAAGTTCACGTAAAAGGAATGTTTAAAGTAAACAAGAAGGCCAAAATAAAAATAACCGAGCACTAATAACAGAGCACATGGATGCCTCACCTTTTTTACTGCGGGCAGTGGCATCTGCAGTGTGCTGAAACTCAACACACCACACCATGATGAATAACCAGATTCTTCTTGCGTGAAAGCGACGATTGCATCGGTCGAATTTTAAGGTATATGCATGTCTTTAACACATTTTCCCTTCAGTAGCTAACTTCTGCAATCTCAACACAAAGAAGCCCGCTTGAAGATCAAGAGCTTTCCGCCATTTTGGCCAAGCGCGGGGACTAGGCAGACTAGGGAGGCATTCTAGCGCTTTAACGAAGACTAGGGAAAAATTTCTGGGGAGAAACAACAACTAAACAAACAAATCTAGCGCCAAAAAAATAATGACGTCATGCATATTTTAATGACGTCACACACATTGACCAATCAGCGTTTCCAGCCATTTCTCCCCCTATACGGATGTGTTCTTCCAGTCACGCCGGCGCGGTAAGATGGATGAAGCCCGGGGATGGCGCAGCTTCCGCCGTTCGCACTGGGCTAAACAAGAAACCTCTCAAACTGGAAACCTATCCTTCTTGGGCGTGCCGTGTGGAGGGACACTTCTATCACGCCTTTTCTTTGGCCATGCTTTGGCGCTATACCCTCCTTTTTCGCTGTTTCTCGTAGGGAGCTTTACGTGTGCGGCTGCTTCACCGGCGATCCAAACTTCTCCACCTCGACCTCCCCTCCTGTGTTCAAGCCCGGCCGCTGCTCCGGTTGTTCCTGCTTGGAGAGGTTCAAACACCTAGCTAACATCTTTATATAAAGACCACGTCTTCGCGGGCCCCTGTCCGCCACGTTGTTCTTTTCTGTACAAATTCCGAGTCACTTGTATACTTTCTGGAACGTTTTTCTCACGAGAGAGCGAATACTGCCCGTGTGAATTTTTCCCGCATTGATTTTACGAAGACGCGAAAGTTACAAAGATACAAGGACCTAAACTGCCTAAACTCACTGCATGCAGAGAGGGAGGGCGGAAGCTACTCGATCGGCCCGCCTGCAGTGGTAAGCATCCAGTGCGTATCTTGAAGGAAGAAGAAAACGTGGCGCAAACTATAGCGTGGACGTCCTTCGTCCACGTCTAATTCGTCTACGTCTAGTTTGCGTCGACGTCTAGTTCGCGTCCACTTCGTCCACGTCTAGTTTGCGCCACGTTTTCTTCTTCCCTAAAATATGCACCAACTATAGCTCAGCAACAAGTTTTGTTGTCTTAAGCGACGCATGCGTTTCTCGCAGTTTATTTCGGAGTGTCCCGCCGAGCTCACGTCCACCTGCCAAACAAAGTGGTCCCGCTTCGTCTATCCAACCTTCCCATCTCCCTTAAAGCACTGCGGTCACTTCCACCACTACTTAAAGGGACCCTGCAACACTCTTTGAGCAGTGCAAGTAAGCCTGCGCAACGTTTAGATTACTCTGCCAGGAATACCTGAGCCAAATATTACACGTGCACGTGAAGCGGTGAGCGCGCAAATCGATGTGAAAGACGCGGAAAAACAAACCGCCCTCTCTTCAGTTGTCCTCATTATGCATGGCCTGAGGGACGTCACATAGGCCATGGCTGCCCAATCGGCTGTCACTGGTCAACTTCGCGGGGAGATTCTCCCATTTCCGTCGTCGTCATCGCTGTGTACGAACTTCTTCCATGCCTGAACCTGTAGGCACAGTTTTGCCGTTTCTTTTGTGTTTTGAGTGCGCGCGGAGTTTGAGTGATGAGCTCAATACTTCCCTTTCCAACGGGCAACCGACTACAAACGTTTATTTCTTCAAAAACGCCACTACCACCCGCAAGACGCGCACTTGCGAGAGCAATCCCACGGCTTTATTGTGTGGCAACCCGACCGAAATAGGCCCCTCCGGTGCGGAAGAAAAAGAAAAAAACTACCCGGCCATTTGAATTCTATGCCCCGAAGAAAACGCCCGAGCCGCCCCCCTATCAAGGGGAGAGCGCGCAGCTTTCGTCGCGTTGCCCGCGGTCGAGTTGAGAGGGAAGATTATGCGCGATTTCTCATCGCGCGTAGTTGTTTTCGTTAATTGTGAACGGATTTCATAAATTCCTTTGCGGGAGGAATTTCTGGGACAATAGACTTAAACCAAAATACATTCTGTAGTCATGCAGTGTTGCATGGTCCCTTAATGTAATTGGCCACTCTAAAAGTCCTCTGTTAGCTAAAAGAGAGGTTATATCCCTAATTTTCATCGCACTTGCTGCGATGAATTCGCGTCTACGTTTAGCGTCCATAGGTGTATATGTGCGAAACTTTGTGTCTGTATGGGTGTGCGGGAGTGTGTGAGTGAGAAAGAGAAAGAGGGAGGGAGGGGGAGGAAGGAGGGAGGGACTATCCCCTATAGGAGGTAAAATAGGAGGTCCCATGGATATGTGCGAGCGATATCAACTAACTTTACCGCAGAAACGTCTGAACGCAGGAAATGCGTTTTCCTAGGTTCACCTCTTCGAGTTATTTGGTTGATAAACCTCGAAAGTGGAACACAACATAATCTGCCTGCGCCGCAAATCTGTCCCCGGATTTCGCCAGAACTGTTCGTACATATTAAGGTTACATACGGTGGCTGCCTTGGCGGCATCTCCTCCCAAAACTGCCTTGACAGCAAAACGTTCGCTTCAAATAGAAAGCGGGAAAGCGGGCCATCGCCAGAAAGCAGCTGCCTTTCTCAACCTTGGAAAACCTCACTCGGCGAACACTATCTACGTAGAGTAGCAACGACCACAGAACAAGTGGCAGAGACCGCACGCAAAAAAACAATCAGGCAACACAAAAACGGATTGCAGCGCCAGCTTGTAAAACCAGCATCACCTTTCGGGGCACCAAAACAGACAAGCGGCTTACTACTGCGACATCAACAAAGAAGAGCAAGTACACCGTATCTTACAACATCAGCAAAATTAGCTCCACGGCTCAGAGGAGCTAAGGAACATAGCTGGCGAATTAATACAGAAAGTCTTCAAATCCGAGTTCAATGCCGAAGTGCTTTTTTTCTGCTTTTCTCTCTGATCGCCGAGAATTAAAACAAAAAAGCAAGCACCACAGGTCTGCTAACGAGGTCGGCGTGCCGTACCGTCCACGAAAAGGAATCGCGTGTGTTGAGTGATTGATCGGAAACTGCTCTGTTAATTTCCGCAGCAACGGGCAGCTCGACTGCGAGCTGGGTTAGATTAGTTACGTGCATTATGCGGAGCAGCGAGCGAAGCTCATTCGATCGGTATACATGGACCAAATACAGGAAAACGCTGTATCTTTTCGCCTCTCTTTTCCAGAGTCTTCTGCGACTTTAAAACCACTCGCTTGCTACCTAAAACAATCAGACAACGCAATTTGTCGTCCGCTGATGATCTTCGTTAACGACGTTTCGGGGGGTCATTAGAACTGGGACATAGCAAAACGTAACGGAGGTCCGAAGGTGTTCAGTTTGTGTCGCGTTGGTCACCTTCAGAAAAACGTACCAGATTTCATTTTACTCCGAGGACTGCAGACTGGAACGGCCGACAAGACGGCCGTATTGCGGTACTATCGTTCGTTTGGGAACCCTACTCCTACTGCAGTGCACGGAACTGACGGTTGCGCGAGCACGACGAGACCATATCGGCACCCCGGCGGCTCCGATGGCTCATGTTCGAGATGAGGGAGAACCTTCTTGCGCTGACGCGACGAGTGACGAGCACTCGATGGGAGCCGAGATCAAAAAGACCGAGGCCCGGTGGACCGCAACAAAGAACACCGAAGCACGTCACGGACTGGGAACACTTTGAAACGCCGGCGAAGTAATGAGTAGAAGACTTGGCTCTCAGACGTCCCTGTGGGGTGAGATCCTCAAACAAAACACAGTTAACACAGTACGTCGAACAGCTTGCGTCTCTGACTCATTCCAGCTGTCTCGCAGTACGGAGTCGGAACTTGCAGTTGAAAGGCTCAGTACGGAGTCGTTCCTTCATTTGGGAGGCCGTAACGAAGTTCTCGTTAAAATTGGAACGAACGAGCCAAGGAAAGAATGGAGAAGTTCTCGGTAGCAGCGAACAAACATGCGCGCCACGAGGTAACGGCGGAATTGCATTTTCACAAGAGACGGCGCGCTCCGTGAGAAGCAGCGAGGCATATGGCTCGGAAAGCAGCCCCTCCCCCCTCGTGCCACTCATCGACTTCAGGCTTTACAGGTGCGAACTGCAAGAAGATGTGGTACACAAAAGCCCTTGGCTCCTTTAGATACATCGGTAGGTCTTGTTAATGCGAGTTTGCTGTTCCAACGAAGTTCCGCATAAAAGCAAAACGTCTCCATTTTTCTTTAAACTAACTCCGTTTTCCGTCACTGCGTCTGCGGCAAAAGCGAAGCGAAAGTCCCATATACAGGTGGAGGAGGAACAAACGTCTGTATGGTGCAGTTAGCCTTGGGGAAGATTCCTTATTCAAGGTCCCCTTGAGAACGCCCGGCTTCTTGAGCTCTCTTCCCAGCCAAAGCTGCACGTCAGGGTTCCGGACTGGACAGTGCTCTCTCCCACTGTTCAGGAGAGAAGAAGGGCAGGGGGGAGGTGGGCCGGGGTTCTTATCACAGCCTCACCTAATATTGTAGGGAGTGTCCTGAGCCTCGCAGAAGCGGTTCTGCCGTACCCTACAGAGGGCGTCTCTAAATGACGGCGATCTATTCATTTACGCACGATGGCGGTGATTAACGTGGTAAGTACGTAATTCGTTACAATAAAGTAAGGAAAGAATATCCTAGAATGGATTTGTCGCCACCCAACGGGAAGTCTTCGGCCCCACTACCTGGAGGTGACCGGCCTCACGCCTCACGCAGCGGTTGTACCTCGGACTGACGTGCGATTATAGAGTTTTAGCAGACCGTCTGTTCTGTCGTTTACGTAGTTACCGCGATCACCGGTACCCGACTGCGCCTGCACGCGCGGAAAGGCGAGGATGAAGGGTGAGGAGGCACACCTCACCGTGACGAATGCACGAGCATGGCGAGGGCCTGTCCGCGGAACAAATCCCCCTACCGGAACGAATGCGCAAGTGCCCAGACGGGTCCCGGTCAACAGAGTAACCACGTACAAAACGGAACACAGGGACTGCTAAAACTCTCTAATAGAGAGTTCTAGCACTCCTTATGCTCCGTCGTTTCCGTTGATGCCGCGTTGACCGGTAGGTTGCATTCGTTCCTGTAGGGTGGATTAGTTCCGCGGGCCGGCCCTCGCCATGCCCGCGCATTCGTTACGGCGTGGGGTGTCCTCTTCGCGCTGCCCGCGCGCGCAGGCAGTCTTGTCCCGGTCGACACGGTACGAACGGAACAGACGGAGCCCGAAGTGCTAAAATTCAACTGACCGACGTGCCCCGACTGGCTGCTGCGATAGCCCGACTCAGCCCAGTGGTTTACTCTTCCTCCTCTCCTCCCCTAACTCCTTACCACTCTGCTCTATCCATTCACGCGCCCTTTACTCCCACACCCCCCGCACTACGTCGGCGGCAGGTGGGCTGCCTTCCGAGCTCAATAATATCCCAGTGCAATTCCGCTCCTTTCCTTTCCCTCGAACCCCAACTGCTAATCAAAACGTTATCTGTACACCAATGGTAGCAGAACGTATCCAATATAAAATGTGTCAAAACTCTCCCACCCCGCGCACTGAGTCAGCCGTATGGAAGGTATTTCCGGAAGTACTATACACGCGAGCAGTTCGAATCACCTTAGCCCGAAACTTTCGGTTCAAGCGGCTTTCTTTAAAAATAAAGAATGCATTGCAGCAACAACGGTATAAGGGGTGAAAGGGCGTGATCCGTGGTCTTGTGAGACGTTCACAACAGGAGTGGGCGCACATATAGACCCTATAAAGAAGCGCCTGACAAAGGCAGTATTGGCGCCTCCTGCCTGACATGGCGACATCAAAGGAGGCCGTCGTCCTTCCACTCCTCCTCAAGCAGAGCAACCCCTTGGCCCCGTTAACGATGGGTCGCGAGCAACCAGAAGAGCAACAAGCCAGTGTTGCGACGAAGTCCGAGCAGCTACTTAGCCAAGCCAAGCCAACCGAACAGTCCCTCCGCGAGCGACACGGTCCCTCTCACGGCGCGCGCTGGAGCAAGCCGACAAGTGTGCTCGACAGGACACCATCAATCACGACCCTCGGTCGCCCCCGCTTTTCTTCGTCCCCATTCTTTTGTTTTTCGCGCGTCTCCTCTATCCGTCGTCCTCGTGCCGAGTCAAGTCGGGAGCCGAGCCCCCGGCCGAGACGAGTCATGCAGAAAACGCGTCAGCGCCGGGTAAAACCCAGTTTTGCGCGGCGTTAAAAGCTCGATGCGGCGGGAATTTTCGCTGCTGGTTCGCTTTATTTTTCTGTCCGCTGTGGCCAAGCTGCCAATCGAAGCGAAGGGCGGGGCATTCGGCCGTCAGTGTGAGGCTTGAGACATCAACGAGGTGTGAGGCCCCGTCAGCGAGCTTCCTCCGCGCCGCCACTTCCAAGACTCCATTAAGCCCGTCACAGTTCTTTTAAGTGCGATGCACTTCTTAAGCGACCCTGAACCTGCGTCCACCGGCGATGTCCGCATAGCATACCCACGTGGGGGATTGGCCAGGAATCTCCTCGTCTTCCTTGGCAACGGGGGGAGATGGGCGCGCGCTGCCTGGCCGCTGACATGGCACATACCCCACGTGGGGGATTGGCCAAGAATCGGGCGTGAGAAGGGCTAATGCACCCGCTTAAAGGAGTACTGACACGAAATTTCAAAGCTGAGATCCGCTCTAGCAATCAAGTACAACGACAACACAAATAGGTGTCTGTGAAAAATGCATCTTTCTTTCTTTGTAACTCTCTTTCGCGAACATTACCGAACCGCGCAAATTCAACTCCTGCATTCGCACTTTCACATTCTTCCCCTCGGGGAAATGCGGGGAAATTTTTTTTGCGCACCGGGCGGCTGGTGATGCTTTCTAAGGGGATGGCGCCCCGATCCGGGCGGCCCTTAAAAAAACTCCCGTAAAGTTTGGCCGCGAGGGAGCAGGGCTACTCAGAAATTCTCAGAATAGCCCACAAATCAAGCCCATGGCGCCTTGCGGATTACTTTGAATCGTGCTGTGGCTGTTCGAATGTGGCTCATTCAAAGACAGTATCAGTATTTTTTTTTTCTGAAATAACGACGATTTCCTTACACGCACTAGCTTTAAGAAGCACAGGCCTTCTGGTGTTTCATCATTCGCTCCCCTATCCAAATTTTGCAACAAAAACCGTAAATGCCCCTCGTATTCCAGCCAATCCAAGAGTAATTCAATTATCAGGAAAAGAAAAAAAAATGATGTGGGATGCAATACCGAAACAAGTCTGCGCTGTATTTGAGCAGACTGTACGCAGAGTTGCATAGAACGCGCGCGCGTTTCGCACTGGAAACACGCTTCTGAGCCTTTATGAGAATTACGCCGCAGTTAGCGGGAGCTCTCGAACGGGGGAAACAAAATGAAGCCACGGGATTGGCGCAGGGAGGTGAAGCGACAAAGGCCAACCACTTTTAGGTACGAACTCGGATACACCCACACCCACACCCGCACACACACACACGCACACGCAGACACACACACACACATGCACACGCACACGCACACATACACACACACACACATAGAAGCAACGTACACGACAATGTCTCCCCCCTGCGGTGTCCGCAGCGAGGCGTAAGAAGAAAGATGATCCGCGAAGGCCCGCGGTCTATTTTCTCACGCGGCTCCGACGGCGACGTGGGAACGCATCTTTCAGACTGGAACTCGTTAATACTATAACACACATTGACGCATAATCGCTTTCTGTTTTGGGCGCCGCCATCTCAGCCCGGCCCTTTCATCGATAGCGAAAGTGGCGGAGGGCAGTGGGCCATATCGGCCCAACGCATCGCATACGCTTTCCCGATACCGAATACCCAGCACAAGAGCAACGGACACGGCACCAGGTCGCACATTCTTTAATTTTTTTTTATTTTTTAGAAAAACGACATAAATCAGTCGGAATAACGCAAGGCATAGCGTTTAGGTCACCATCCAAGGCTTCGATCGTGTACGTCCCCGGGCTTCTGAGTGGCCAAGGTGAAAGAAACGTCACCTCCGCTGCCTGCCACTAGAGGGCCAAGATCGCCCAAGACAGGGAGGAATTTCCCGAGTATTCCGATCTCGAGGAGGATATTTCCGAGGCGCCGGGTGTTTAATCCAGGTGAGATCGAAGGAGACGAGCGAAGATTGCCTCTGCATTTAGGTGGACGACGCTCTCGCGCGACGCTCTTATCGAGCTGGCAGACGCGAGAAAGATTGAGCCGTAATGTCGCAATTTCCCTCTCCTAAACGTATCGTTCTTCGTCGTATTAAGTGACAGCGGAGTCTCGGCTCCAGATAAGGACAACTTAATCGTGGCACTGCCCCCCCCCCCCCCTCCTCATCCTCCCGGGAGCTCGTTTGGCGAGCGTGTTTTTAGGCGCAAGGCTTTGGGTAAAATTTATGGTTCTTCGACCTATTCATTTCCATCGCTCGCCGGGGGAAGAAAGAAGCTCGCGCGCAATCGTTTTGTAGCACTGCACGTGAGCAGAATGTATGTTTGAGCCTAAAGGCAGGGATGCACTCTGTAATCAATGCAGCATGAACATGCGAGCAAAAGAAAAAGACCATTTACGAAATGTCGGACGAGCTCGATCACCTATTTCGTACGGCCTCGGAAGATGTCGAAACAAGCGAATTTCGGCATAAGTGGGCGCCGCACGCGGAGGGTCGGAACTGTGTGGCTTGGGGGCAGAAATGTTCTCCGATTCTTCGCGCAATTCACGCTGAGGAAGCTACCGCGCAGTTCGCGAAGAAGGCCCTAATAGGCAGCGGGTGTTTTTTCATCGCATATCTTCACCGGAAGCTAGACTCGGCGGTTACCGTTTAAGGAGAAAATCCTGGGCTACCGGCATTCTCCGCCATCAACGCGCAAGGCGACAAAAGCTCTCCTGTGCCTCCTAAAAGCGACGAAATCGTACAGAAGTCTGTAGCACGAACGACTGTACACTCTAGGGACTCTCACTAAACTCTAACGTCTGCTACTAACGCTGGCCACACCTCTCTGCGTTCTGTCCTTGGTAGATGTAGGATAGCCATAGCCTGGTTAACAATCCTGGCTTTCTTTAATATATTCGGCGGGAAATAAGCAAAAAATACGCGCTATCTGTGCCCAATATTTAACTCTTTACCGGCGCTTCTTGCTTGAACGAGCTTATATGTGTTACTGGGGCCTAACAATTGTTTGTTTTTTTACTCTTTTACAGAACCCACATGCAATTTCATATAAACCAGAGCGTGCTTTATACGCTATTTATACCGAAGCAAGTGGGGCTTCAGTCGGAGAGTACTTTTAAAGCCCCCCCTTTAGAAGCCTTTCAACGGCTGTACATCCCCTTCTAAAGGGGCTTTGAGTTTCTTTGAACTCTTTTCATTATACAACGTTTAAAGCGTAGTAAGAGCAACGTACTATATATCCACTGTTTTAAGTGCCGCAAAGCGTCTAGATTCACAAGCAGTCCCCGCCAAACATATTTCGTTTACTGACAACAAGGCTACCTTGCATAAAAGCACTGCACCTAATTGCACACGTTCGGGAAACGCCTAGAACAGGCAGGGCGACCAGACGATTACGAAAATCTTGAAGGAACTCTCCAAGCAGTCAGCTCTGGCGAACTGACGAAGCTTATCGCGCAGATATTAATTAATTTCTCGCTCGGCTGCCGGGCAAAGTCGATGCGTTTCCGTCAAAACAGCCAGGCTGTCACGAACAAGCCCGCACTGTTGGCGACGCCAAATCGCGGCCCAAACTTTGTGTAAATCCTCGTCCACGTCATTCGTACAACGTGCCGCTAAACCTCGCCAAAATCAGAGACGTACGTCCGTGGACGTCCGTCCGTCCGCGGCGGCTGAACAAGCAAATCGGGCGACGGCGGCCGAGATACAAATTGGCCGAGCCGAAATCCCGCAAATCCGAAACGCAATTAAACAGCGCTAATCCGCCTCCGAGGTCCGCGACCCCGGACTCTACAACAGACTCTCGGAGGCCCCGAGTTCCTTGCCGAGCGAGCCACACGGTCGAGAGGCCGCAGTCGCAACGAATGAGTCGGTGATGAAATATGCCGAGCGCCTCCGCGGCCCCAGCTCGTCGACGGCTAAGGAGGGCCGCTTCTCGCGACTTGCATATCTGGCGCTGATTACAGCCGGGACTTTAATCCGCTCCCGGGAGAAAAGCAGGGACGATGGCGGGAGGGGAGGAGGAAACTCGGGAGCCCGATGAACTAATCCAGAGGAGCTACGAGTTAATTGACACGGCGACAAGTGGGGGAGTTGTACGGCGACGAGGGGGGATTCTAATCTGAAAGGGGAAGGGCATCTTGCGCGAGGGCGAGGGCCAAGCAGGCATCGAGTAAGCACACCGTGAGGCCAACGAGGTGAGCGCCTTGATTAGCAGTCCGACCACCAGCGGATCGCGCCAACGGGAGGTGCTGTATTAAAAATTTGAGAGGTAATTCCACGCCTACTGAAACGACTGCGAAGGGCGCACAATGCGAACACGGTTGATCGGTGTATACGCAGATGAGGGCGCGCGTGTGCGTGCACACGGAATACTGAAACAATTCCCTGAAAATTGCTTTATTAAGTAGATTTCCCACAGCGTACCACGACAAATTTCGACACCGCCTTTCTCTATTTACTCTGTGCCTGGAGGCACTGTGAAAGCTATAATTGTCAACAGAACAGGCTAAAGCGCGTGATTTTTTCGCCGCAGCAGGTACGTCTTCAAGCTTCTGCTTTGCTTCTGTTGCGTTTTTCCTAAATTAGCTATCGAATGCGCTGATTGCTGTAACAGAAGGGAAGCCGGCCAAGAGCAACGACATCGCTTGAATGACGCTATTCAAGCGAACAAGCAATGTCTAGACCGAGAAAGCTGCGAAGTCTATTTATGGGTGTATAGCTGGTATTCAGCTGTGGCATTTCGTAGACCCGGATCTTAAGTACTGGGAGCGCTTGTGAAACTGCGTTCCGAAAACATTTGAGAGCTTGAAAAAAAAGTTATAAAGACTGTTGCAGGGTCCCTTTAACGGCACCATGCTCCACGCAAGACCAGTAGACGGGGGCCAACCGATCTCCGTCTGTTTACATTTTGTGTTATCGCCAGTCGGATAAGCCCCGTTGAGTTCAAGAAGGGAATCAATGCACCGCAGCCTGGAGAAAGACTGGTGAACAGTAAAAAGACGCAAGTGGCTACCGAAGAGGGGAAAAAGACGATCGCACAAAGTATCCATCGTCCAAAAACGCGGCGAGGACGTCGTCATTACTCCGGCAAAACGGACGACGTCTTCCGCGCCCCAGTATCGCCCGCTAATGACGAACGTTCAGAAACAGAAGTCGCCTGCGCGGAATCACTTCGGAAACAAATTGTCCCCTGAACGGCTCGCGGCGACGTCTGCGCTCAATGATGTCATCGACAGCGGGAAGCGGACGACCAGGGGGCAGGCAACGCGCGCCACTTATAGACGTTCCCACCGCACGGAAGCCTATATACGAGACCTCAAATCGCAGCGATCGTGGTCCGCAAACTTTTGTTCGCGACGTCACGGAGGACGCGCTCTGGAACTGACGTTTACGAGCTGTTATGTCCATGCCGGAAGCGGGAAAGGTTGTGGTTTCAAATTTCGCGGTATCCCGTTATCATTGCAGCTGAAGAGCGATAAGGAGGAGGAACCGGGTGGGGCCTGCCCTGTAAGCAGGACAGCACGCGTGAACGCGGGTACACTTCGAAAGGTTACAACCTCAATGGAAGATCCACTTGCGGATCTTTAAAGGAGCCATGAAGAGAAAATACAACTTCTTTTAATTTGAAAGAACGGATTCAGTATCTCACTCGGCTCCATTACAGCTGTTTTTTTAACGTATTTAAACTTTCAAACTGCGCGCCACAGTGACGTGTTATGAGCAAGAATGACGTCATACGGGCGAATTTCGGTGCGTTAACGGCATGTTAGCAAAGCGGTCAAATGGAACTAGAGGCCCCATTACAGACGTCCAGACATGTGTCGTCGTGACAGGTCAGTTAGGCTTCCGTGACGTCACGGGACGGGGGTCGCGACTGCTTCACACGTTCTCTTTAATATCTCTGTTATTTGTTCGAAGATTGGCACATATCCGTCCGCCTCCGTGAGAGGGTTTCTCCGTCGTGTGAATCCCGCTTTAACAATCCGTGAACACCTCGTCCCTCACCCGCGCGAACTTGAAGCTCGGCAAAGCAAATCAGCACTCCGGACGGGACGACACCTTAGGCTACACACAAATTGCGCTGTTTGTGTGTGCCACCCTTTTTCGTCCCGTCCTGAGCGCTGTTTTGTCTTGGTGATATGAACCAACCATCCCAAAGACTTCGTTGCTTGCAGCTCGGCCTGCAGGATGCGAGGATTTAGAGACCCCCAACACGCATTTCTCGCACGCCACCCGCTTTGCGTGCTTTGCGTCATAACAGCTTCAGTGGTCCCGTTTTCGCTCACTTCAGCATCGGCTGCCTGTCGATGCTTTTTGTTGTGTACCAGAATCGGCGTTTCGTTGCCGTCATCCCCATTCCGTTCTCTTTTGCCGCCTGCTCAGCCCTGCACTCGCTGCACGCCCCATTTTACAAAAACGGGAGAACGGAGTGACGCGACGCATCGAGACGCTGTGCAAAGGGCGCGTCCGGCACAGCTTCAAATATAGTTCATGCCACAGGCGGCTGCGTGCAGCACTGTCGAGGCTACATTGTAGTCAACAGTCCGCCCAGTGAGGGCACCTAACGCACCATGACGGGGGCCTTGAAAGGACATTTCCTTCTCCCCTTCTGGGCGCTTGTCCTTGTCCTCTGTGTCTGTGTGTTTTTTGTGCGCTTAAGGTGAACGTTATGAACCGCAAGGCCCCGGCGCCTTTTGTCGCTTCCTTCACGGTGAGTTAGGCGCCCTCACTGGGCAGACTGTTGACTACAATGTAGCCTCGACAGTGCTGTAGCCTCGACATGAACTGTAGACGTAACGCCTAGCGACGTCGGCAGTGATGCGGACGCAACGCCACCGCACGGTGTTCTTGGCTGACGTTACCCTCCCCAGACGTTCTCTATCCTTCAATGTTCATGGTTCTCCCTGTGCCCGCTGGTCGACGGAGGCAAATTTCTGCCCACAATAATAAATAGACAGGTAAATCTTTCGAAGGAGCCCGAAAAAACCGATCAGTATTGCAAAAAACCAGCTGGACGATCTGCACAGATAAGTCAGAGGCGGGTCTGAAGCTTCCAAGCGGTGCCGGCAACAAGATCACTTATCATCCTCTGCATAATTACCTGTTCATTATTACCCCATTATTGCACCATTACATCCCAGCCTCTAAAATTTCCATATATCATCGCTTTACCTAGTTTTTTTTTTTTAGTTTATCTATTTTTTGTGCTGCTGCTATTCATCAACTGCTACGTTACACACGCAGTAATTACTCATTGATGCTGAGCTCAAGGACGCGGGTTCGAATCCCGGCAGCGGCGGCCGCTTTTCTGATTGAGGCGGAAAGCAAAAACGCCGGTGTGTACGAGATTCCGGCGCACGTTAGAGATCCCCAGGTGGTCAAAATTAATCCGGAGCCTTCCACCTACGGCGCACCTAATCGCCTGCGTTGCGTCGGCACGTTAAACCTTACAGTAAATCAGAAATAAGAGCTAGTGCTGATAACAAAAGTGCTCACCTGTTCCTTGTTCGCAATGCGGTTGACATTGGATAGGAAACCACACCGGCGGCGGAAATTTCAAATTTGCCTCTGACGACCGCGCTCGGCACTTAGTGGGAGCTAAGCGTTCACACGGAGACATTATCAACTGCCATTAGCGGACTTTGCTTCGTGTCCAGTCCATCAACATTGCGAGATATGCGTGGTCCACCGAATAAACGTTTCGAAATAAAGGGCGGCAAAACATAGCACCCATGGAAGTAGTGCACGGCGGGAAAACGTTTCGACTTAACCGACATTTCGAGATATGAAGGTTCGAGTTAATTACTGCGGGTTTACTGTACATTGCGAAATGTATTTGTTTATGCTCCAGACGTTCCGACATGCGAGCACTTGTGATCCGTGATGGCCAGTTTTAAACTCACGGGCACTCCTAATTGGGCGCGTCATTACAACTTGTACAGAAAGTCGGCTCGAAGGAAGTCTGCGTGCCTCATTATGAACTTGCGAGCGGATGAGAGAACGGTTGTTCTCGCGGTTTTACTTTATTGTATGCTTTCTCTCTCGACGATCGCGTAAGACGATGTTCACATAACTGCCCCTCAAACCGTTACGAAACAAATGTATTCTGGGAAACTCTCCTGCTTAGCGCGCAAGTTAGTTTATCAACCTCTCCCAAAACCGGAACACCAAAGTGATTTCCGGGAGGACGTCCAGGCTGACGACGCCACCATTTCTAAACTCCCGAACAGGTCGGGAAAGAAAGTACTCCAATTTGGAACGAATCGCTGATACTACACGTGCGCACTGCCTTCATTTCGCGATTTTACTTTTTCAACAACGCTATTTTGGGGAGCGGAACCCAAATTCTCACTCTCAAACAGACTGCATCTGCTGATTAAGAACGACAGAATCGTAACAACTACAACAACTGGAAAATTTTAAAAATATATGTATGGTCGCTAAAGAAAGGAAAGTTTTAAAGTTACGCGAGCTGGGGTCAAACAATTTAAAGGAAAAAGACAGTTGGAGGAGGGGTTCTGTCGGGATTAGCGCCGTTTCCCCCCTCTCTAAAATCCTGCCCTCATGCGCGGGGCTTACTTCCCCCTTTTTATACGATACACAGCGGCCGAACACGATCCACCGAGCGCGGCGATGTAGAGAGATTATCCCCGCAACGACGACAGAACTCTGGCGGAGTTTCAGGGCCGAGTCGGGTTCACGGTGTCGTATGGGCGACGGTACCCGACGGCATGTTGTGCGCGCGGTGAAAGAAGGGTTAGATTTAAGGGTTAATCAGGCCGATGACGATGACAATAGCGCACGCGAGAGAGCTCGAGTTCCCGGCTAACAAGCGTCTGTTCTGGAGGAAGAAAGTGAGAGAGGGAGAGAGGGGTGGGATCGGGCTTCGCTCGTTTTAATTGGACGCGTGAGGGGGCGCTGCGTGCCGCGCTTATGAAGACCCTGGCGCTGATGAGGAGAAGAGGAGGAGGAGGAGACGCGACCGGGCGGCATAGGGAATAATTCGAGATTTCGCGAGACTGGCTCCGCTCGGCCGGACAATGGAGTGACGCAGAGAACGCACGCATGACGACGGGATGCTGCTGGCGGTGGGAGGAGGGATGGACGCGTTTTATGGGCAGCGTTGAGCGGACTCGAGTTATGGCGCGGACGGAGAGAGGGGAAGTATTCTAAACACTGTCGTTCATCGTGCGGGTCGCGACATCATTGGAAGCGCGTGTTGGGTTACCCTAATTAAACGGACGCTTATTTCGCTCCGTTCCTTTCCCACGACCGCTTGAGTTACGCGGCCGTTTCAGTTTTTCGCCTTCTTCGCCTTTTTTGCGCGCGTGCGTTCTTTTTCAGTTTCAGATGTCCTTTTGTGTTTCTGGCGGGCCGAATACCGTGAGTAGTTTCCAACTTTGTGTGATGATGACAAGACTGGGGGTCAGCTTCCATAATTTTTCGTTTTTATTTCTACTATTTAACTTTCAGCAACCAGCCAGTAGAGCACTTATTCTTATTGAAGCCTATAAGTGAGAGGGACATTAGGAATTTATGGGGTTTACTTTCACAGCAGGAAGTCTCTCTCTTCGGAAGTCTCTCTCTTCACTGGCCCATGTGGCGCAGTCTCTCTCGCGTGCACGCACGTCAGCGAGTGCTCGTTGCACTCTGCTCACGGGGCCAATAGCAACGCGTAACGCCTACGACAGTTCACTGAGATGAATGAGGTGAGGCGAGCGTGCCTTCGAAGCGATTACCACCATCTCTGCACGGAAACTGCAGCTGACGTAGCATAACCACCTTCGCCGGACCATTTGGATTAGTTAAAAGGCTGGCTTTGCGTTGCCCATCTTTAAATCTTAGAGCAATGCGCGCTTCAGGATTTTGGTTGTGTGGCAAGGAACCAGAGCGTTTCTAAGACGGGCTCAACTGTTTCAGCTGCAGCCGGAAACTTATGATCCTCGTCTTCACCGTCGCCATCGCCATCATCGCAGTCATCCCCGTCGTCACCATAATCAGCACCGCCATTATCACAATGATGTTAATGATAAACACAGCCGTCGCTATCACCGAACATACAAATAGAAGTGTCTATTTTACCCTATTGACTGTTCTATTGATCGTGACGTACTGTGGTGAACTGTTGAGGATGTGATCTACAGTGATCTTTCAGAGAAATTGTGCTTCTAATAGTGTGTGTACTAAGTGAACTGTGGAGAACTGTGGAGTGAACTGTGTGTATAGTGAGTGGTGTAGTGAGTGAAGTGATACATGCAGTGTGTATGGTTTAGGCGACCCGTGTAGTATTTAGCACAGCGGGTCTTTGTATCGGCTATTAATAAATTTTCTTGGAAGATTATCGGTGGAAACCCTGGCAAGACAGGCCAGTATAAAATACAGCGCGCGACAATAAACGGCAGTGTTGCCGTGCCGGACTCTCACTGTCCATCGCCACTTGAAACAATGGCCACCGTCATTAACTGCCCTTGACTACAATAAACTGTCATACCTCTCATCCACCCACTCCATGAGTCAATGAAGCTATAGTCAAACCCCGGTTAGTGATGACGAGCAAGCCACACTATATGGTAATGAAAATGCCTGGTGACGTGCGGGTAAGTGGAGTCAGAATTGCTTCTCATTCTGTAACGAAAAACACGCGAAGTTAAGGACAAAGGAGCCTGCTGGAGGGGAGATCAAGAAGGTCGTCAAGTAATGCCTTTCTGAGACGCGGAGTCAGTGGTTCTTCCCCAAACGCTTTTTAAGCAAAATTCGGGGTTCAGGAATCAGGTGCACGCAACGCTTGCCGGGCTGCCACGAGAAAGAGACGCCTCCCCCCCTCCCCCCGTATTCTGCCCTATCGTGGTCCGCAAACTTTTGCTCACATGTGCACATGCTACGCGTTTGTCAGATAAGCGCAAACATGGCCGCCATATTTTTATTTTCTCCGTCTCCCTATCTCTTTAAAACTGTAGCTGTGCACGCCTGAGAGCAAAGATACCCTCGTCGCCGGGCCGCCCGCACTAGTGCCCAGGCGCAGCGCGATTTACGGCCGACCGAGGCGCCGGAACGCAAGCATCCAAAACGCAATGGCGCCTCCTTTCGGCGTCATAAACAACCAAGTGCGTGCGGCCTGACACGCATAAAATGGCCGCCGCGTGATGCGCTTCACGCAGACGCCGCGCCGAGAGAAGAAATGCCTCGAACAAAAGAAAAACTACGCTGGCGGGATACCATCGCTGTTGACGGTCTATGCTTCACCCGTTTTCCCGCTTTTTCTTGTTGCTGCTTTTGACAATTCTTTTTCTACAGCTCCCCACCCCCCCCCCCCCCCACGTACCGATTCCCTTCGCCCCCGTACACCCTTTTCGTCCCGTCCCCGTTTCCCTCTCTCCCTTCACGCTCCCTCCCCATCCTCCTCATCGCGACAAAACTCGTTAAAGTCGTAAATTCGGGTCAGAACACCCCTCCCACCCCTTTCCTTCCCTTGCGTCCGTCTGGAGTATCTACCCATATTTATGTTTATATACGCCCCCTTCCCAATCTTTTTTTTTTCCCTCTAACGCTGCAGCGTCGTGTGCTGGTGGTTTGCGTCGGTCCTCTGCTTGGTATGCACGCCGTGTCGAGCGCCATTTTCGAAACGCGCCAGTGTTAGCGACGACACCCGCGCCGGGCGTCTGCTGACTGAGTCGCGGTTGCCGCCTTCGAGAAGAAGCCCCCTCGTCGGGCGCAGAAATGGCGGGCGCAGAGTGCTGTGTTCGCCGGCGTGCGGCACTTGGTAACGAAGTATGCGGCAGGCGAGACCTGGGCAACCACTATTTTCCACGGTTGGGATTAACGAACAGCAACAGAAGCTGCTGCTACGCCTTCTTGTCGGCAGCGGATAGACCTCCGCGACGCCCGAATAGTTCGTCACTTGGGTTCGCGTTTCTTTAAAACTGGAACAAGCAGCTCAGGAAGAAAACGTACATTTAGTCGTATTTGGAACTGCACACAGAAATCGCCAGTTACAGCTGTTACCGCCAAGGAGTACCTGCAGGGTAAACCCTTGGTTATTGTATATGAATGGTTAATCCGTGGGGAAGTGTTTGTAAGGGTTAATGTTTAATCTTGATGGGCGTACTACAGAGAATAATGCGAAGTGCTAACGCCGAAGAAACACCAGTTGGTCTCCGGGAAACCACCACGAAGGACTAACAGTTGATCTGCAATGGAGCAATCTTCAAGGCATTGATGGAGGGACCGAAAGTTGGACCGCAAAGGAACTGCGAGTATGAAGGGATGACCAGTACCGTTACCGTTGGTCGCTTAAGGTAACGCTTATGGGAAGACATTCCATCCACGGGAAGGATTAACCTCTATGACGTCCTTAATCTGTTTTGGCTTAGAGTATGGGAGAATAGGCGTTCGTCATCGAGCATTTTGAATGCTTAACTAAGCATTTATATGTGGACCCAAGAGTAATTCCGTCTATAATGCTTGATGGCTCAGACATTCTCCGCGTGCAAAAATCCTACTAACAAATTTCCCTAGACCCTTGATATCTCCATAAAAGACCGCGCATATTGCTCGAATAAGAGTGTCTTCCTAGCAATACATTTGGCTTAAATAGCGAGGCCGGCATGTGCAGTGTTTATAGGGTTACAGGGGGATTCACGAAAGTGTTCCTTGTAAACCCTTAGTCACTTAGTGCCTTCATACATGCTATTAGACTGCTTTAAACTGAAAAAATGTCTCCGAAGCAATGCATCGGTGAATGAAGCCGTCAATATATGGCATCGGTTATTGCGCTGTTAGGAATGCATGGGGTCTCCAGGAGGTATTTAATAAATGGCGTTATGGTCCTCTTACTTCGATTAAATAAAAAAAACTGCCCCTGAAGAATGCCTTCTCAGTAATTCAGTTGCGTGTATCTGTGAAGCCGTCTTTAAAGCGGCTTGTCATATAGCGTTCCATAGGGATACACGGGGTTCAAGGAGTAGGGGGACAAGGAGGGCTGGACACTTCCGAAAATTAGCATTTGGTGCAAGATGGCTAGCGCGCCAACCCTGTGTCAGGCGCCCTCAGTCCGAGACGCCTTGTCCTGGCTGGCCAACCGGGCTCAATAGCGACAACTTGTTGCGCCGCACGATTCAAGCAGGTCAGACGGTCCACCTACTGCTCGTAGGTGGGGTTGGGCATGGGTGACGAAGACGGGGATTGCTGGCAATCCCATACGAGGTGCTATAAGGCGCCAGAGGATGGCCAGTGGGCACAGGTGATGTAGTATTGGTTATGGTAGGTTTTGTTGAGGGGTATATGGGGAAGAATATGAATTTGTAGCCTTCGTAGGGTAGTGGCTTCGGGACGACTGAGGCGAGGGGGACGATATTTGCGGCGGCTGAGGCAATAGTGGTGAGGAGGTCGGTAGGAGTGGGTGGGGCGTTAGGGCGGGGAGGTTGCTCGTCGGAAAACGGCCTGGCGTGAGCCGCATCGTTTCCGGAAAGGTCGGCGTGGACGGCGGCCCAGATGAGATTGATATCGGGGAGGTTGCGGTGAGCTTGAAGGACATTTTAAAGCTCAGGAACCTCTTCAGCAGTCTGGTATGCTTGTGTTTATCTTGGCAGCTTTATTATACGTCTTTGTTTTCATTTTGGTAGGGCGGGCTGACTTAGAGTACGACGGACGGACTGCTGCCTTTTTCGCTCGCCTTTGCGTTTGTCCCGGCGACGGATGACCGACCTAGAGATGCCGCTCACAATAACAGACGTCAGAAGCGATCCCCACTTTTAAAGGATGTTTCTCCCCGATGCTTTGTTGAAGCCGGCAGAGTACGTCTCCGTTCAGTTTAACGACTGTGATTAGGGCCATTGAGGATTGCCCGCATGCAACTGACGGGAGCTGTGAGGTCATTCGAAGAGAGAGAGGGGAGCCCCGCCGGATACGGATACGGACATCTGCCTAACCTCTTTCCTTTGATCGTGGCTGAGTTAAAGGTTGTAAATACTTCGAGTAAATAAATTGCACATACTGCACATATTGCCTGGAGTAGGCCATCGTGCTTGACCACGTGCGGTCGAGCATGAGCTAGCAGTCACCTCTATTCATCATCTTTGATCATAGGTCGCTCGATACTCCCCTTAGGGTCACATCATCTAGATTTGAACTGGTTCCGTGACCAGGATCACGCGTTCTATTTTAACTGGTGTTGTGACCAGGATCGTCTTCGAATTCAACTGGTACTGAATGTATTTAATGACAGGCACTAGGATCGCCCTATACCTAGGTGGCAGAATGCTTATGTGGCGCCTGAAGAATGCCTTTTCAGCAATGACCTGAATACGATAGTAAAGCCAACTTTATGGGGCACCGCGCATACGGTAGATGCTTGCACAGTTATCGACATGTCCCACTTGCCAGTTTCTGGATTCGTTTGTACTCTCTCCCCCTCCCTCCCCTCTCTCTCCCTCTCTCACGCACACACAAACAAGTCGAACACATACTTACATACATAAAAACAGTACACTTACAGGTGCCGTCATAAGTATAAACAGGAACAAGGATTTGTGAATACGTATCACAAAATAACTGTCTTACTGGCTTTATGACAGCCATTAGCAGTTTACAGGAAGCTTTTTCTATTAGGGAGGGCCGCTTTAAACGCACACCAATGCAGCCAAGCAGTTTCCGGAAGAAGAAATTCCTGCTAACTTTACGAGACCGTGTTCCAATTACTTTTGACGGCGCCTGTAGCATACCGACATACAAACGTACATATAGTCAAACCTCATGATAACGGAGGTCGATATAGGATCGGTCGATCGATGAATGAATGATGTTGAAGAGTGGCTCGCTGATCGAAGGCACATAGCTGACGACGTTCTACTCCACAAAATTTACACGTTATTACAGTATCTGCAGCTAAGTACAAGACATCGCAGTACCATTGCTCGAGGAGAGCTCGATACGAGCCCGCATCAAGCGGAGCTCTCTCCTCCTCTCTACACCGAACACCTTGGTTTTATTACAAAAACCACGCCTCCAAGAAAAAATATCTGGCAATTCATAGGCCACCCAGCCGCCACAGGCGGAGCTCATAATTAAGCCCACCCCTTGTCCCAAACTCCTTTCCCATTCCCACGCAAACTAGACGCCAATACTCAGAAAGGGTTCGCACCCGAAGCCGCGACACGAAAACAAACAAGCTAATCAAGTCTGACGCGTTCTTACACCAATTCGGGAGCGGCCTCAAAGGGCCCGGCAGGGCCTACACTCCCCGAACCCCACATGCCAACAATCGCCTGCGGCGTGTCGCGCTTGTTTACCAAAGGTCGCCGCCGCCGCACCATGCCCGTTTTTGCGGCCAACGGTTTTGAGAATTTATGTCCAGTTGTCGCTCTGTTGCCGGTCATCGCCGAATTACCCATTTCGAAACAAACCAGAGTGTGTTACAGTTTCAAAGAAAGCCGTCGCCGCAGCGGCCGCCGCTTTGACATTTCGCGTCTTCGTGACGAGTCCACCCAGCGATTTATGACCCGGCCGCTGCCGCTTCCGGTCTCGTGCCCGAGCCTGGACACTCAACGCGCGGCACTCACCCCTCGCATGCTTCCGAGAATTAGGGCCAACCGATTCTCTGTTACCGCCGAAGCGCTAAGCGGTGTCCGCCGCCCCCGAGATAGAGACAAAAAGAAATGCCCTCGAAGAAGTGATTTCATCTGTAGCGTGTCGCGCCCCTATAGGCCTTCTAGGCCGTAGACACTTAGTACGAGCCTCTGCGTACATGAAAGAAAAAAAAAATTGCAGGCCTGTCTTAGCAATTAGGCAATCCAAGCCCCAAACTTAACAAACGGCATCGCTTTCATTCGAAGTACCTAATGACTGAAGTGCACAGAGAGCAAATCAGTCCCATTTTATAACGAAGTATCGCCAATAACGAAGGTAATCTTTTGTCGATCCCCACCACTTAATTTAGTTCGCTCACGGTACATACGCCCTCGCAGACTTAACGCGACACACTGTGTCCTCTTTTCTTCCATTTGTACACGTCTTTTGCTTTGGAACTCTCACTTAAAGAGGCCATGAAGACGAAATACAAGTTTGTTTTATTAAAGAGACTGCCTTGTCCCGATAACAGGGACATCAATTTTGTTGCAGACTTAAATAAAATCACTGAGGTATTAGAAGAAAAAAAAACATACGAAATTTGTGGCGACTCCCCAGCCATTTCCACGTGACTTTTCCATGTCACAGAATCTTGTTCGTGCGATTGGCGGCCGCCGGAAGGAAAGCCACCGCCACGAAACATAACTGGGAGATTGTATTGGGTCCTTTAGTTCGCTTTAGTCGTATTAATTGATTGCTAACAAGTAATTAGCACACTGATGTTTTCAGTCCTAGCAAATATTACGCCACTCGATGCCAATAATACGTCACCGTAGCACAAAATTTGAAAGTTTTTTCAAAATTGTCGGTTAAAACAACTTCTTTCGAGGCTGTAACGTCGTTGGGTGAGTTACAAAAGGCCAGTTCTTTAAAATTGAACATAATTGTACTTTAGATGAAGACAAAACCGACTTGCCTACGAAACCAACAAGTGTTGTCAGAACAAGACGCCTAAAAAAAGCACAGCTCGGTACCGTTCAAACAATCACGCAAGAGCGACTACGTTTCCACGCGGACCAGCTGTCGTAGCACGTTCGCCCTAATGACTAATGCATAACCGGCTCAGAGGATACACAACAATCTTTTCTCTCTTCCTCAAAACAAAACAAAAAAAAAGAATGCGAAACAGAAGTGAGGCAGAGATGTGACGTCTTAATTTTCCCGACGCCATGCGACGCGCAGTGCAGCGGTCGTCTGTGTAGCAACTCGCAGCAGACGACTCGCACGCCGTCTGCGCACCGCTCAGCCCTAGCAGACGACGCGAAGCCGTCACGGCGGCGCCTCCCAACGCTTACTGCTGTTTACTACAGAGCATATATTCCTTGAGAGAAATGCCGCGACGGTGGCGGTCCGGCGCAGCGCGCGACAAATGGTCTCAAAAGCGATTCACAAAACTTCTTGCCGTGTCGCTATCTCTGTTACACCACCCCTCCCACCTCCTTCCTTCGCCACGAGAGAGCGCCTGCGATGTTTCCGGCGTTATTAGTCACCATATATCTTCCCGACGCGTACAGACGCGTTTTGTCGTGACAGTAGCCACCTCTTTTTTTAATACTTTTTTTTCCCCTCCACGGACTCAGTCACGCAAAGACGAGTTGCTCGCACGTATACAAGCGGCAGCGTCTTCAAAGCGTTTCGTAACGACCGAAATAAGCGTTTCGGGCATGACCACCCGAGACACGCACCTATAAGGAACAAAGGGAGTCCCTCAAGCCTCTCTTTCTGCGGGCCTCTCGCGGCCGCGCCGAAACTGGACGGAAGGGAGCAGCAGTTATGCGAGAAATGTTCCCGCCTCGGCCAAGGACGGCCCCAATTAATGCGCGAAGGCCTTGCGCGTCTTAAACGTAATCGCGGGAGGTTGGTGCCAGTCTTACCGCGATTTCGCAGTCGAAATGAATACCGCGATCCCGGAGAAATTAACACGCCAGCTCACGGGGGCGACAGCGAAGGTTGTGGAAGAAGGAGGCGGCGTTTAGAAAAATTATGATGAAAGGAAATGCTCTCGGTTGAAGTGGCGAGAAAATGGGACCTGATGGTTATGACCTCCGAACCATGTAGTAGGTCACGACGTCGAGGTAAGGAACAAATGAGCCAAAGAAGTGTGGTTGGCAGCTGTGCGAGACAAAAGGTCCAGCGACAACACACGCGATGCCCAGCATGTCTTCTTCAACAGGGAGGGAGCACTCGGACAGACAACATAGGTGTTTCTCGACGCTACTATAGGAATCGCATTACGCGCCCACGTCCCTCATTTCGGCTCTATGACGAGCTCGGACGCATCTGGCACTGCTTAGTCGTTAATACGCGCGCTACTTTCTGCAGACTACGTCTTGGAAGGAGTTAGGCGACCTGCCAAGCGCCGCTCCCCCAACTGCATCATCATCGCGTCTCTGCAGTCGACAAAAATGGGCAGCCACATTTTCTGCTCCACCTTATCTAAAGTTTCTAATCGGTTTAGTCCTTGTAAGGAGTTTCTACGCCACGCCAAAAGGTAATTGACTGCAAAGAATACAAAGTAGAAGCTTGAGACAGAACTCTGAAATGTTCTAAGCCAGAAAGCTGACGAAAACACATTCCTTTCTCACTGTCATAGTTCGGTTACACTTGAACAGTAAGTTTTTGCTTTGGATTCGCTGTGGCAGAAACATTTGGCGCAGCCCAGAAAATTCTGGCGATGACTGTGCGTGACCACTCCTGCTTTGTTTCACTGCATACGTCGCATTGACAAGGCATTGACGTCGGCAGTGACGACGTCCCTACGACAACGGGCATAACGAACGGCGAGGGCAACAGCTTCGCTACGTTGCGTTGTTGGGAGTCTGTGTATATATGTATAACAGATGCGATGGGGGGAGGGAAGGGCGGTCACATTAAAGAAATGTTTTTTTTAGGGGCGAAGCTCCTTAAGTCATGGGTCTGTCCATCCATTGTGTCTCGTGGTACGTGACCGCCGCATGCTTTCGGAGATGTCGCAAAGTGGGCCGCGTTGCACGCGCAAGAACCGGCTGCAACCGGCAGCGCAAACTCGGCACCGGGAGCGCGAGCTTGTCTGTGTTCGCCAACGGAGAGCGCACGTGCACTGCGAGGGGGAGATCACGCAAGAGATCACGCCACGAACGCAGGCAGTCGTTCTCGGAGATCGAACGAGACGCAAGGACCTTTGCTCGTTTCCTCTCGTCTTGTTCGGGCACAAGTTCGCCCTAAATAAAAGTTATTTCTTTACCGTTGTGTCCCATCCTACGTGACAAATTGTGGTGGAGGTGCGGGGTAGTCCTCGATGGCGCGGGGTCTTTCACCAGGTCTGGGCCTGGGAGCATTGACTCCGAAAATAAAAGTTGATTTGTACAATGTACGCACACAGTCTTACGTCTTTCTTAATGATGTAATGGGCGAAGGGAGAGGGTTAATGAGAGATCATCATTCATTTGGATATGGCGTGATTTTTTTTTTCTGTGAACGTTCCGAATCGCACCCACTTTCAAAGCACGTTCTATAGAATGACGGTGATCTGTCGCGGGACAGATCGTGGCTTGGCGCGAAAGTGGCCGTCACCATAGCCGCGTCAGCCGTGCCTACATGACGGACGCTTTTCAAGCAGGTGACCTCGAAGTAGCCTTGGTTCACGTGCCTGTTAAAGCGAGGCACTCAGTTTGTTCTAAAAGGAAGACCTAGCCTGCCAAATCCACGACAATATCAAGCAAACGCGAATTATGCCTACGCTGCAGTCGAGATTGCTCAGTTCTTCATCTGTAGAGCAGCTTCAGGACGAAACAGTCGAGACTGGAGTCAACTTTTTTCTCGAAGACTCCCTATCTATCTTACTTGTTCATGCTCTTTCAGATGCAAAAAAAAGAGAGCAGGGAGGAAATACGCACGAGAAATACGCAGGAGAAATACGCACGCGAGAGAGGAATGAAAATGGATATAGGAAGGAATACCTTCAAAGTTTTATTGCTCCGTGTGTATGTGTGTGTGCGTGCGGGCAGTGCGTAGGGGAATGGTTGGACGTGAATGTAGCGTGTGGAGGTGTGTGTGTGTGTGTGTGTGTGTGTGTGTGTGTGTGTGTGTGTGTGTGTGTGTGTGTGTGTGTGTGTGTGTGTGTGTTGAGAGAGAAAGAGAAATACAGGTAAAAAAAATGAAATCAAATTGAGCGTCCTTGGCGCTCCTTTCAACGCAAGGACATCGAGCGACATCAAGGATATAGAAAGCAAGCCTCCGAAAGGGTGAATCCTTTACATCGACAGCGATTTAACTCCCGTGTTCCTTGAGGATCCTCACGAACCGAAAGAGGAGACGACAAAAAAGAAAGGCAACCCGCAAGCGAAATAAACAATGAACAGCGGTATACAAAAGAAAACAACTACGCAGAATGACAAGGCTCTCGGGAGGGATGAAGGAAAGACGGAGCAAAGCCAAGGCAAGCCAAGCCAGTCGCCCGGCACCATACAGCAGCAGCAGCAGCGGCGGCGGCGGCTGAAGGGAGAGAAAAGCGGGCGTGAGCCTCTTGCCTCAAACCCGGCAATTATGACACATTAAGCCTCGCGCGCGCGCGCGCCCGCCGCCTCTGCAGGCAAAGGCAAGGCAGGGCCGCTGGAGCCGCGCGGAGGAGGGGAAGAAGCTGGGAGGACCCGGTTGTCCGGCGGAGGGAGACGCGCCGTCACGCGTGCTCTCGGGCGGCTCCGTACCTGACGGCCGGTGCCGCCGGCGCCGAACGCCGTAGGGGCACGGCCCGTATCCCCGTAGCCGACGCCTCGGGGCTGCTGCTAGTCGAGACGAGCTTGTCTCTCGACCAGCCGATACGTTTCGGCGCGTCGCAGTGAGCGGCGGCATCCACGTGTGCCGTATGCTAGATGTGGCTAGGATCCCGCAGATCGCCTCCGGCCACAGACCGAGCAGCAGTTTCCAGCGTGTGTGAAAAACTCAAAAATAAAGAGGGCTCCATATTTTGATACAAAACGGCCCTTAGGAAAATGTCTTCCCAGCAATTCATCCGTGTTTAGCGGTGAAGCTGACCCAAACGAGATCGGTATAAGCGTAAGCTCGGTCTTTGTAAGCTGTCTTTCCCACATTGCATGTTTTGCAGTGAAGCATGTCCATATACGGAGGGAGTACGGTTACAGCCCGACTTCAAGCCCCGCTTCACTGCCGACGCGTCTCTACCTCATGACATTGCGCAATGCCGCGAGCACATTCTTTCTACCCACCAATCGTGCGTATCATTCGTCTATGACGTAGACACCACGCCACTGTCATTCTAATTCAACATAGCAAGTCCCCTAGACATCCAAACCCCAGCCATGGAGCAAGAATAAGATAGGAGGGAAAACGAAGCTTCCTAGAGCGGCCAGATAATGTCGCAAGTACTCGTCAGACGTTAAGCTAGCGGCATCTGCCGCAGACGAAGAAACTGCGCGGCCACCGCGATCGGCATTGCACTGCACAGCCACGGAAAGAATTGCGGCCGCTATCAGTTCGTCCATCAGGTGCCGCTACCCTCTCCTTCGCCGTCGCAGATACAAGGCCTTGGCAGTCCGCCTTGGTTTTCATTGTGACATTAGATAGTTTTAGCTGACCGTTTTCGACGGTCCGCTCCGGTACCGGCGGCTCGCTCAGCGCAACCGGAGCCAATGCCGTTCGCCGCCAAGCACGCCACGTATGCGCAATGGCGCTCCCGCTCGCTGCCGGAGCGGAGCGGACCGTCAAATACTGTCAGCTAAAACTCGCTAATTATCTGGTCGCTCGCCCGCTCTTGGCGCAATCGGCCGTTTCCCCTCCTATATATTCTTGCTCCTTGACCCCAGCATAGCAAATCCCACCAGACCTCCAGATTCGCTGGGCTTTTTTTTTTTTTTTTCTTCACGGCGTGGAAGGGCTTTTATTAATAATTTTTTTTGGCCTTGGTATCACCCCCGCTGGTCCCCGCGCTAAGCCGCGCATGTCGCAGGGGAGTAGTCAGTCTGTCTTGATTTTTACTCAACTGGCCAAACTGCTCCGCTCGCTGACGAGCCAAATTCACTGTCATCTATGGATTACTATACTCCTTGTTAGCCAGCTCGCAGTCCTCAAAGAATTTATTCGTTGGAAAAACGAGAGAAAAAAAAGCATACATCGGCCCCCACGGAAAACCCTACCCCGAAGCAGGTGAGTGCACGAAGCGTAGGAAACGATTACATGAACGTGAATAATCGCGAGCTGTCTTCCCGTAACACCCTGAGCCGTCCTGGGAACCCTAGGCCCCGCGAATGTTTATATTTACCAGCGTATGTGGTTCGAATTTCCGACTAACTCGCGTGGTGCGTGACGAAAATGCCATATCTGGCCATATATGGCCACGTCAGGAATTAGGCATGTGTGGCCATATATATGGGTGTGTCATATAGGGCCATATATGCCAATTCCTGACATGGGAATATAATCCCATATTTCGCCCAAATCCATATATGGCCTCACCCATAGATGGCCATGTCAGGAATTGGGATATATGGCCCTATATGACACACCCATATATATGGCCACATATGCCCAATTCCTGACGTGGCCATATATGGCCAGATATGGCATTTTCGTAAGGAGAGCCCTAAGTCCACGCGCCGCGACGGTACGCTTCCTCCAGTTTCCTCCTTCCGATCTTGAAACTATGCCAGTGTAACCGAGTTTATCGCAGTAATTAAACCCTTTAGAATTTCAAAAAGCAAGGTCACTGCCATTTCATCTTAAGATGAGCCACGAGGTTCAGATATTACTCATCAGTCACTCAGGTCAGTCAGTGAGCGGTATCGGTTTGACCGGTTAAGTGGTAATGACAGACAGTTCGCATGCACAAAGAGTAGTAGGGGGTGAGATTAAGTGCAAAAAACTCCTCCGCGCTTTATAAACCTGCTTGCGGCGCAGATGAATGTAAGTATCGATATGCGCTACTGGTCTCTGGGATTATACGTATATCCACTAAGGCTCATCGCCTTTTTGTACGCGACGCATTTTCGTGAAGACGAAACATTTAAAAAAAATCAGTGCAGCAGTTGGCCTTCCATAAGAAATACCGCCACGCACAAATCCTCGGATTCGTTCCAAGACGGTCTCAAAACGACGGGCTGCTGTCCCAGGGTTAGTTAAGTTAAATCTAGCCGGGCGACGAAACAGGATCCGAGCACGTCGGTTTCGGAGAAAAACAGAAGAATGGCGGGAAAGTGCGCGATTATTGTTAACAGCAATCACGATTATCAATAACAATCGATCAACAATATTACAAAACAAACAAGCCAAGTTTCTTACCTCACTGAAATTACGCGCGTAACCGCTCAAAGCATTCTTCTTCAATGTCCGCACCGTGAACTCTACGGGGTCAAGGACAAGTTCTTCAACTCACCCGTCGCGGTGGCTCAGTGGCTAAGGCGTTGCGCTGCTGAGCACGAGGTCGCGGGTTCGATTCCCAGCCGTGGCGGCCGCTTTTCTAATGGAGGCGAAAAGCAAAAACGCCCGTGTGTACGAGATTTCGGCGCACGTTAAAGATCCCCAAGTGGTCAAAATTAATCCGGAGCCCTCCACTACGCCGCGCCTCATCGCCTGCATTGCGTCGGCGCGTTAAACCCTACAATCAGAAGTTGTTCAACTCCACGTTAGCCTAACCGACCCTGCCAGCAGGTGTGCCCCCGAAAAACCTTTCCGCGGGGGCCAACAGGGCGATTCCGCAGTAACAGGACGGGAGTCCCGACAGGCTTCCCGTTGCGTGTGTCCCGATGGCGAAGTTGCGGGACGCATTAGCAGCGGATCCTTTGATGTGCTTCGCCATTGAAACCGGGGAGCGAAAGAACCTCAGAAACCAGCCGGCGAGAAAAAGAAAAAGCTGTCGGGCCACGCCGCAGCAAGCGCGAGCTGCACCAGAAGCGCAGCCTAATCAGTGCGGCGACTCCGGGCGGCGGCAAAAAGCGGAAGAGCACGCATACACGCTGGGCAGCAAATCGAGCGCCTCCTCCGCGGGCAGAGCATGCGCCACTTTCATCAATGGCCACTTATAGGTCAGGCCTCCGCAATTTAGGGGCTCCTGAATATGCATAGAAAGGACGGTCCCCGACCGAAACGTCTAAGTGCGGCTTTGCGTTTATTGCGCCCATTTTTACGTTTTAAACCACCAGTTGCCACAAAATCTAGCTTTTATATATATATATATATATATATATATATATATATATATATATATATATATATATTATATTTATATATATATATATATCTATATATATATATATATATATATATATATATATATATATATATATTGTACTGGAGATAGTTGTCCCCGACACGACGACATACCTTGCGCTTAGTGTGCGCCAACCTCCACTGTCCAACCGACGGGGTATGTGGCGGAGGAAGGACTGCTATGTTCCGCATGATGATAGCAGGCGCAAGGCGCTGGGCGAGAGAAGAAGAGGAACGGTCAGCATGGCGACTGGCTCGCTCTAAGAGAACGCACCGAGACATCGGTCTGCGCTGCCTTGCCCGTCTCTGGTCTCTTCTGGCTCTTTCCAAGCGTCTTGCTGGTCCCCAGCTATAATAATCCCCCTTATAATATATATATATATATATATATATATATATATATATATATATATATATATATATATATATATATATATATATATATAGGTCGTGGGTTCGGATCCCACCTGGCGGGCATTTTTTCTTCACTTTCTTTCTTTCTTTCCAAATTCTTAATCTGTTTCAATGATCTACCACATCCTCCCCTTTGCTTTCCGAGGTTTTCTCGACTGCCAACCCTTATTTCTGTGTTGTTTTCAACGAGCCCCTCATTTCCTATTCTGATTCGCTACATGCATAGCGAGGGCCTCTGTTCTGGCAGTCTTGTTGCCAAAGGGAGCTTAAGAGGGTTCAAAGCTGGTCGACCACTCTGGACATGTCGTAGACACTCGAGTCACGACCCGGGGGTTAAAAAGAAGGTCCCCTTCACCCCGATTAGTCCGAATGGCGCTGGCTACCACCCCCAAGCACAGGAAACAAACATACCTAACATAAATACCCCAGAAAGTGAATGGGAAAATCGCCCCGCCGGTAGCGTAGTGGTTATCGCACCAGACCGGTATTCTGGAGGTCGTGGGTTCGGATCCCACCTGGCGGGCATTTTTTCTTCACTTTCTTTCTTTCTTTCCAAATTCTTAATCTGTTTCAATGATCTACCACATCGTCCCCTTTGCTTTCCGAGGTTTTCTCGACTGCCAACCCTTATTTCTGTGTTGTTTTCAACGAGCCCTCATTTCCTATTCTGATTCGCTACAATGCATAGCGAGGGCCTCTGTTCTGGCAGTCTTGTTGCCAAAGGGAGCTTAAGAGGGTTCAAAGCTGGTCGACCACTCTGGACATGTCGTAGACACTCGAGTCACGACCCGGGGGTTAAAAGGAGGTCCCCTTCACCCCGATTAGTCCGAATGGCGCTGGCTACCACCCCCAAGCACAGGAAACAAACATACCTAACATAAATACCCCAGAAAGTGAATGGGAAAATCGCCCCGCCGGTAGCGTAGTGGTTATCGCACCAGACCGGTATTCTGGAGGTCGTGGGTTCGGATCCCACCTGGCGGGCATTTTTTCTTCACTTTCTTTCTTTCTTTCCAAATTCTTAATCTGTTTCAATGATCTACCACATCCTCCCCTTTGCTTTCCGAGGTTTTCTCGACTGCCAACCCTTATTTCTGTATATATATATATATATATATATAGTCGTGAAGTAGAGTCCTTAGTTGCTGCAGGAATACGCACAAAGTAGAAGTACGCTCTTCGGAGACTTTATTTCCAACGTTTCGACCTGAGACAGGTCTTCCTCAGGAATGAAAGCTTTGGGTAAAATCGTACGGACTTAGAGTGGGGACGGCGCCCCGAAACACAAGCCACATGGGAAACAAACACACAAACGACCAAACACAGCATACAGAGCTTATTCTGCCAAAGGCAGGCGAAAAAGAGCCTAAAAAAAAGAAAAAAAAAAGAAAGGAAGAGGGAGGAACAAGGTGGCAAGGAGGAGGCAAGAAAGAGGCAAGGAGGAACACTCTGCATGAACGCGAGTGGTGAGGATAACAGGAAATGCGACGAGTTCACGGGTGGCGAAAGGCCCAAAAACATCGGGTGTCTCCGAGAGGGAAAAACTACAAAGCACACGCCGCCACGAGCAGTGAGTTTACATGCGCGTCACCGGTAACAAGGATTAACTACCGACCGTCTTCAGCGGCATGGTCAAGAAGCAAAGGGGGGAATGAGGTAGGTTATAGAAATAGATGAAGAATTTTTTGAGTCAGAAAGAAAGTGGTGAAAAAATGCCCGCCAGGTGGGATCCGAACCCACGACCCTCCGAACCACGACCTCTGGAGGTCGTGCGTTCGGATCCCACCCGGCGGGCATTTTTTCACCGTCTTTCTGACTCAAAAAATTCTTCATCTATTTCTATGACCTACCACATTCCCCCTTTGCTTTCCGAGGTTTTCTTGACTGCCAACCCTTATTCTACATATATATATAAAATGATGCAAACGCTTCTCCCCGGGAAACGAAGTGACCACAAGGCTTTACATGAACAAATGCAAGTTGCTTCGCTTCTCAACACAGAGTGTAATATTAAAATAGGCGAGACAGTTTAGCGGAGGGCCAGCTTAAGGGACCCAAAACGGCTTCTCTTCTCCCCTCATTCGTGGTTCTTTTTTGTCCAAGATTCAGGGGAAGGGAAGGGGCAGGTGGAAGAAGTGTCGGTTTCCTCCCCGCAGGCGGACATGCACGAGAGCGAGCAGCGGCGTCTCCTGCTGAGACGGAGGTTTCCTTTTAATCACTTAATAGTCGCACCGTGATGGTGCCCGGCTCACGCCTTTCTCGGAGCGAGCATGGGGGCCGATTATGCGCAGGCGTCTTGCCGCCTTCCGCGGTGGGCTGAGGGTCCGCAGAAAAAGTAGAGGCGCCGCCTCGCCTGCCGAGTCAAACCGTCACCGCCACTATGAAGACCAGAAGGTGCCTCGCAGCGACGTCATCAACCGGGACGGAAATTTCCTACGGTCTCCGGCTCACTAATCGAAGATAGTAGGGCTTGAGTTGAATGGTGAGGTAAAGTAGGTAAGTTTGACCCCATCCTCGCTACTCATGGACCGAACGTTGTCTAAGTAACATACGTTTCCGGGCTGATATGAAGAGAGAGAGAGAGAGAGAGAGAGAGAGAGAGAGAGGAGAGAGGAGAGAGAGAGAGAGAGAGAGCATAATGAGGCCAGCCTAGCAGTCAGCTTGGCTTGATACTCGATATAGAAAAAGATGAGGACGGATTTCTCCTAAAGACGCGTTTTCAGTTCACAAAGAAAATGGGGGCGATGGCATCGCGTCAGTGTAGAAGTTCACGGCCATGTTGTCTGAATTCGCAGGAAAATGGATGCACCAAAGGCAACAGTGGATAACAGGAAAGTTAGTTATGCTACGTCATTAAGTCGGGGAAAATGCGGCGTCCGACCATGCCACCCGCGCCGTTGGCCGATGCTATACACACCATTTAGCTGACGCGCCAGCGAGGGAATGGCCTCGTCCCGACGACCGTGTCGAATCCGCCTCTTTCATTGCGGTGTGCTGCCACCTAGCGTGCCTAGCGGAAGTTGAAGCCGTAGGGTTTGCCGGCGTTTCCTCCGGCTGCGTTCTCGTTGTATGCACGGCAATCCCACATTACGGCGAGGAGCAGCCGAAGTTTTTCTTCTGTGTTGGTGTTATAACGCCTTAAGACGACAGCCCCTGGTCATCACATAATACCAGGCGGCTTCTTATCACTGAATGAGGGCTGGCAGAGAAATCTCGGACAGATCCGTGTGCCGTCCGAGTGGCAGCTCGAGCAGCACTTGGAGTCGTCTGGCATGAAGTGCGATCGCCAGTTCAACAAAGGCCGGCAGTTCGCAAAATGCCTTTAAGCGCTGGACACATGTACGATTGGTACACGCGATTCGCATGCGACTGATCGTTACGACTGTCGCCACTAGTCGTACGCGTGAATTTGAGACGGCCCGATGCGCGCATGAGATGCGTCGTCGGCGTCGCTCCGCCCACAGTTTTTGCACCATGGTCAACTACGACGATCGCTGAGCTGAATTTGTAGATTCTGCGCGTTTGTTCGCAAGAAATGGATAAAGCAAGCAATCGTGAAGCGTTTTCTGCCTTCGGAAACAGTCCGCGCACACGCCGGCCGCGCCTGCCAGCTCGGCACACTCAGCGGCTCGAACCGGCGCAGACCACGGTAACAACCGCGCTTGTCGCTGCTCTTCTGAATCAATCTGATCGCTAAAAAGTTCCACATGCGAGAAAGTAGGTGTTAGTGTGGTGAAAAATTGTGCTAGGGATTGTTGTCAGGGCTTATTTTAAAAGCGGCGATCAGATATATCTGCCGCGATGCAAGCCTACGCTGACCCGCTGACCAGTCGCCGCGGCGCGCGGTGCGCCGAGCAGCCGAGAGATGGCGATACCTGCGCGGAAGCATCGAAACAGGCTACGCAGATGTCTTGGTCACCGATCGCTCAAACGGCAGTTATAACTTAAATAGAGTTCCACATGCGAGAAAGGGTATGATAGTGTAGTGAAAAGTTGTGTTGCGGATTGTCATTCGCAGTTGCACAGATAGCAGCGATCAAATATCCGCCAGGATGCTAAGCCTACAGTTCCCATCACCCGAGCCGACGCGAGTGACGCAAGCCGCCGTAGCCGATCGCGTGCGGCCGACGAGAAGCGATAGAAGCCGGCACCGTTCCCTTTTCGGCACTCCGAGTTACAGCGGAACGCAGCACAAGTTGTGGGCATTGTTCCGCGCACAACGAGCGCACACAAAAAATCAAACGATGTAAATACAACCACGAACCCTTCCCGCTTGTGCGGGAGCTGTGGGGAATGTCGTCTGCTGCCCCTACTGGACTGCTTAGGGACTTGGCCGCTAGGGGATTGCGCATGCGCAGTGGGGTTGTGAAAGAGGCGGATTGCACCGGACGTCATCGTCGTTCGACGCGATTCGACACGGTCGTCGCGCGATACGGTCGCGACTCCGAACAACGCCGTTTCTTAATTACCCTAGCCGAATCCTTCGAGGAAAAAGCACAGTTTTTCCACCGTGACGACTCACTTTGGAACGAACCTCGAACCTCTGCTGACGGAAAGGCAAATTAACGGACCGCGCGCCCACCCTGTCAGGATGACTGTTCTTTTTCCGCCTAAAAAAAAACACTCAAGCATTGCAGGTGGCTTTGCAAAAGCAGCGAGCGCGGACAGCAAAAAATACGAAACTGGGAGACCACCATATGCGTGTGCTGCAGCGTTGGCTGATGTCATTATTGATTGAGATGATTAGTTAAGAGAAATTCATTGATCCTTACCTAATTAATTGTTCCTTTGTTTATTGAAACGGCACGCTGTTTTATCTGTCGACTGAAAATTTTAGAACGATTTTGTTGGGCCTTGGCACGCACCGTGAGCACGTGCTAATGTGCGGACATGCTTCAACCAAGACAGAGATGCTTCGGCAAAGACGAAGTTACAGTGAAGACATTCGGCGTATAGGGCTTAATTTTTGGCCTTGTTCATTTTATTACAATTTGTTTTGGCATTTAACCCTCATTACATGTTTACCAACCATCTGAAGTATACCACCCAGCATTATGCAGGGCGGTCCGCTCCGGTCCCATTAAAGAATTATCTCATTCTCTCTCTTTCTCTCTCGGTTCATTCTGACACCATTCGCTGTCAGGTCCTGGCGTTGTCTCCGGAAGCCACATTACTCTAGTAACCTTGTCCGGAAGATAATGTCTTCTTTCTTACTGTGCATTCCCATGCTTCTCTTATCTCTGTTCGTGTAGTTTGCTGGCATACAGAGATAAGAGACAACACCTTCACGCAACGTTGCTTGACCTTGGCAAAATTAGCTTCTGACGCCTGCTCTCGCGCGACACATGTGTCCTGACTATTATGAAAGCGACCTGTGCAGTGCATGTGAGCGAGAACCCGCGACTCTGAGACACCTGATGTGGGGGTGTGAAAGTGCTGTGCGCGATGGGGGGACTTTAATGCCGTGCCCGACGGACACGTATCCGCCCGAAGTGCGCGAGTGTGTGAACTCTACCGAGCTCCAACATCAACGACGGGCCATCCAGCGGCTCGAGGCGGCCCTGGCCAAGCAAAGGCGAAAGGGGGCCCCGCGACTGCCGGTCCCTCCCGACAACGGGAGCCGATCGGACCGACCGGGGACCTCGAGTAGTCCGAGCGACGGCCGGGCACAAAGCCTCGTGGTCTAAGCCCGAAGTCTTAGGACTGAATAGCCTAGACTGATAGACAGGGGGACGAGGCCGAGCCCTGCGTGGCCGGACCGAGTCTCTTGCATGCCGGATGTGGTCAATAAAGTCTTTTCTCTCTCCGATGACGTTATAGATACGAGGAGATCGGTACAAAGAGATAGATACGAAGAGATCGGTATCACAGCCACCTTAGTTTGTGTTACCTTAGAATAAATTACTTAGCTTTAAGACATCTTGATCGGCTGAGTAACTCGCGTAATGCGGGAGAGTTAATAGTCGCTCTTGCGTTTTGGGCAGATATTGTAAATAATGTTTCCTGTACCTGCGCGCGTTAACTCGTATATTGCGAGTGTTAACAAATAGAGAAAAAAAACCTTATTTGCCCAGAACATTATTTGCCCACAAGTAGAGAGTTTGGGGCTACTTCTGTCGCGTTAGGCAGCCACGAGATTTGATTGAGCAGATAACTAAGGGGTGTCCAAGATGGCCACATAACTTGGCCATAGAAGTCGCTCAGAGATGAGGGGCCTCGGATTAAGTCGGATCCGCCGGCGGCCTATAAACTGGAAAAGGAAACGTCGTCGAAGAAGTTTCACTATTCTATCTGGAAAGACAACAAGCGGCGCATTTAACGATGAAATCGCGTTGCACCCGTCGAATCACGAAATGGAGGGTAGGGGGGAAAAGAATTAAGGTTAGTTCTCCTCTCGCAGTAGTTGGTAAGATTATTGGGTTTAACGCGCCGACGCTACACCATGTGCTATTAAGAGGAGGCGCCGTAGTGGAGAGCTGCGGATTAATTTTGACCATCTGGGGATCTTCAACGTGCACCAAGATCTCGAACACACGGGCGTTTTTTTCTTCTTTTCGCCCCATCAGAAAAGATGCCGCCGTGGCCTGGAAAGGGAGTTGGTAAGAAATCAGAAATTGATCAAAGGTGACAGAGAGATATGGGAACTTTAATGATGCAGAGAAGTCAGCCTTGCTTCTCCGCATGGGAATGGTGAAGGGAGATGGTGAGTTAAGTGTGACATACTGGTGTGCCCATAGATAAAACCATTACACCACTCTCGATATCGCCCCCCCCCCCCCCCCACCACATGACAAGCCACTCTTAAAGAGAAGGATAGGCATGGCATTCCGCACCGCTAGATAACGCATTCCCGTCCCTAAAGAAGACGATGACGCTACCACAATGACGTGTCATTCTGCTTCACCGTCTAGTTATGCACCAATACCTTCTTATACTGAGCAGAGTACAGACTGCCTCCAATGAGCAGAGTGATCGCGACCCACCCACCATCCGGCTCCTCTCATTATCGAAGAACGCTTGATGATGATGATGATGATGATAGTGACTATGGCGATGCACCAGGACGTACGTACGCTCGAGTGCGTAAACTTAACGAAACTACCAGACCCCATTGCATACCTCCGAGCAAGGTGGCCACGCAACGCTGTAGTCACCACACTAAATTTTCAGCAGTGAAAGAACTGACGTCCTTAGCTGCGAAGGATGGTCCCTTATCTGTTCCCGGGTTTCGTTATCACTGAGTCGCGACTTCAACGCCTTCGTTTAAGGGAAATGAATTGTATTTACAACACTTTACAGGCAAAACATGACCGCTGGCCGCCATCGTTCTTCATCGTTCTCTTCCATCGACCCAAGTTCTTGGCCTTCACGGGAGAAAAGTTTCAACAAATTTCTAACCCTCCCAAGGGCGCGCGTTCCAGAATCGCGACCTTGCATAGTGACAACAAGCTGCGACAGTGTCGAAAGCGGAAAAGGCGCACGACATGCACAGCTGCCAACCATGGAAGGATGGCTGAAGGCTTGTAGCCTCCACCCGTACCCACATCGTGCGTTAGAGCGAGACATTGGACAAGATCTTGACATCTCTCTCGCTCCCTCTACAGGATGAGACGTGGAGAGAGAGAGAGCTTCGAGGCATGTCGCGCTGCCCCGTGCGAGAGAACCGGGCACACGATAAGAAACGCTCCAGCGGCCGAAACGGTCTGGTATCGCTGCTGCGTGGTTAGCGGCACAGGCGCTGTTTATGCCTGGCCGAGCCTGTGAGAGGATGGCAGCAGCCGGCAGAGAGATCACGGAAGAAGAAGCTCATCGTCCTGGGTGGCCAGACAAACTGGTCGCGTGAGCAGCCGCGCACCACATCCAGGGGCGCAGCCGCGTCGGTATACGGGCGAATCTCGAGCGCTGCTGGCCCGCATTGCGCGGAAGCAACGCCCTCTAGATCAAGAGGACCACTCAGCACCCGCGGAGTCTGCGTGCAGTTTTGAAGATACGTTCTTGAAAAGAGTGGCATCAACGTGGCGAAACAGGGCGCCCTTTCGCGTGGACAGCTTTTACCCTGGGGAGTGATGAGGCGATCAGTTTCCAGGCATTCTCGCCTAGCGGGTGTTGCTCGAAGAAGGCGTCGTCCGAGAGAGACCTCAGGTGTGCGCGTTCATCGAGCGATCGCCCCCGGGCCTGTGCGGAATTGCGCCGGATGGACTGGGAGGTGTTAGTGCGCACTTAATGCCGCCAGCCCCGCCGTGAACTCTTTCCCCGGCTATTACACGAGCGCATGATGCGGACGACACGGTTGTACGTAGCCGGGCTTTCGCTGCTAATAGGAATTCCGGGTAATGTGGATGGGAGGGGCCGCGTTGCGCGGACGTCCAGCCGGACGAGGTGATCGTTCGTGCGCCGCGTGCATGCACGTAGGCCGAGCACGTGAATCGCGGCTCGGGTTTCAGATTGAAATGAAGTGAATCGCGACTGGGAGTTTAACGTTGCAGTGCATGGGGCGGCTTCGTCGAGAATCTGACAATCGCGGGCGGAAAGGTCGGAGAGTCTCTCAAGTCCAGTCAGGGTCCCTCGACAATGAGTGCACACAGAATCACCGTACAGCGACGAAGAAAGGAACGCAAGAACGAAAGACGGGTGTGCTTGACAAGTGTATCTTTGACACGTGTATCTCCTTTGGAGCTATTGCCTTCTACGCGGCGCGATGAACTAGCACAAGCAACCAAACGGCGCGAACGCAAGATTGCGTTTCAAATACACCGAATGGTCACTTTGGCAACGATTTGTTCCCGTTCGCGGTGCTTCCGATGGCGTCCTTTCAAAAAGCTAATGCATTTCCCCGTAGACCGGTTAGTCGACGGAAAATCTCTGGTAGGAACTCTAGACGCACGGTACGTGCGTGAAACCGGGCTCTTCCATTGTGCCAAAACGGTTACTTGAGAATCGCCAAGAAGGTATTGTTTTAATTCCTAAACACGACAATACACGCATCGATCATGAAGAAGGAGTACAATAGCGTATACCTTTATCTCATAAACCACGTATCGGTGTGCATTTAGATCGTCTGCAGATGCGTTTACTTAGTGCGCGAAAATTGGTCGCATGGGTTCGTTCTTCGATTGCGATTTGCGTCTTGGAAGGTTTGACGATTGGACCCACTTTCAGCGAAGGTTGGGCGCACTTTTAAGCTGCGTTCCAATTCGTGGACAGGTTAGTAAGCGGGCTACAAAGCGGTCCAATTAGACGTCTAAAGGAAGCAGAATTGGAACTGCGCAGCGGTCACCAACGCAGACGACAACTTTGTAGCCGACATGTTGAGCAACGCACGCCGCACGTTTCGTAAATAATATTACCGTTATTATTACCAACATTATGTAATTAAAAACTAAACAAAAGCATCTTCATCACTACTAAACTATACTAAATATTTCAGTAAAATAAGAAGTTGATTTGTCGGAACATCATGTGCGCAAAAAGGTGGCGCTGGCGTCGCTTATTAGTTTAGACAGGAAGGTAGCCTGCATCGTTACTGACTTCGATGCTGTCTCTTCGAAGCAGTCTTCGTTGACTGCTTAATTCGAATTGGAACGGGGCTTAACATGGCGTACTGTCCGCGAAGACGGCAACGAAGCCGTCTAAACGGTAAATTGGAACGCACCCTTAGCTTTCCGGCTTCTCTCAACCTTCGTCAGGAAGGGATGGTGCGTTTTTAACTCCATGACTCCAATTCTGATGTCAAAAAGTGAATACAAACCTTAAAAATTGTAGGCACGCCAACTTTTTCGAACCTTCAGCTATTCCAGTACTATCAAAGGCCCCAGCGTGATACTCGCATCTACTGCATTGGGTACGCCTTAGATATTCTGAGACAGAGAAAAAACGAGCCAGTTTTAGGCAGCCTGACAGCAACGAATGAGGCCTAAACAACATTGGAAACGCCTCGATAATGTGGGCATGAAAAGAGGGCTGAAAAATATTTCTCATATTTTATTTTGCGGCAATTTAATTGCCGCAAAATACTGTACTGTCAACGCGTCCTAAACGCGTAAGAAGCGAGTCCTAGACGCTTCAGACTCTGTTCCATAAGACATTGACAATTCATGATTGTATAAGCGCTATCGGAAGTTAAGCGTAGGGGCCGAAACCAACAACTCGCTGCTTTTTTTGTTGTTGTTGTTCTCTCACAAGATCGTCTTCCCCGCCATAGCTTTCCACAGTAGCAGATCTGTTCTTAACAAAATCTCAGGCTGAATTCCATTATGGAAAGAAACGGTCAGAACACAAAACATGACGGAACCGATGAAATAATAGCACTCAATAATACGCTTACCGAAGATATAACAGAGATTATTTAACCTGCGCCGCGACATAAGGCGTCAAAAGCGCTTCTTCAACGCTTCGTGTGCCCGGCCGCTACGCCACCAAGGCGCATTTATCGAGAGGGAAAAAAAAGTCGACGTGAGGGGACTTTGTGATGTACGTACGAACGGCCTTTCTTTTTGTCTGTAGCCAGGCGGCGTACTCGGAGTAAAAATAAAAACCTCGATCAATTCTCCTATCGAAAAAATTATTCAGATCGCAACATAGCATGACCTGTGACGTGTATGTTCATGCAAGTATAAACCTTTACAACCTCTTCGTCTCGGAAGCAGTGTTCTATCATTGGGTTGTGCTGATGTTGTTTCAAATGGCGAGCTCGACAGGATCGTCTAGCTGCGCGTGGATGTTTGAACATGTGCACCGGATCAGCACGGGTATCCTGAAGTACTACGTGGACACGGTGAATTGAACTCAAATTTGGGCCTGGACTTAGGTCCTGCGCAAAATAAAAGTTTGTTCTCTCTCTCTCTCCTCTCTCTCCTCTCTCCTCTCTCTCGTCTCTTCATCTCTCTTCTCTCTCTCTCTCTCTCTCTCTCTCTCTCTCTCTCTCTCTCTCCCTCGTCTCTCTCTCGCTCCTTCTCTCTCTCTCTCTCTCTCTCTCACTGCGCCTGCGTAGTACAGTTCAGGACATGGCAAGACGTCGTAAATGTCACTAAAAGCAGCGTCTGAATTCCTTTACAACGTGCAGAGCGGAGGAGTAGGAGGAGGGGGAGGAGGGTCTGCTCCACATTCCACTGAAGAGCAAGAATGCCGACCTATTCTACCCTCCTCCTTCTCCCTCCAACTGTCTCTCATGAGGAGGTGGTCGTGGCCACGCATTGCGACGCAGATACGTACGGATGAAATGTTTCGCTCGGAGCTAGGTACTTATCGTATTGTACAATAAATGAATGTGAACAAAAGCCGGCGTCGAGAAGTGAGGTTGACAACAAAGGGAAGAAAGGAAGTCGACGGGAGAACGAACAGTGTTCCCGTAGATGCCGCTAGGGAGCCTACATGCGCCGCGCCTTCGTCGTTTAGGGTGGCGACAGCAGAGTCCAAGGTTTCCTAACGGTGGCTGTGGCGGCCGCCAAACTTGACGGGCAGCCATATTGGTCCCCTAGTGCCCGCCCAACCTAGGGAGCCGGCTTGCGCCGCGCCTACGGAGGCGCGGAACAGGCTATCTCTAGCACGACCTGTTTCGAAACGATCATGCGTGGTTATCGCCAAGCAGCTTTCCAAAAACTTGCTGCTGCTGGGCACAGTTGAGATCGTGGGATCATTCGTTTAATGCGGCATTCACGTCCTTGGTAAAAGCTTGCCCGTGCCTCCTTTGGAGGCACTAGCTGTGCGTAGAAGCGCGCGACTACGCGATTTTTCGTGCCTGGAGCTTCATCTGGCGCATAGCCGGTGTATCTTGTTTTTCACATGCAGAATTGTGCTACGGTGCAATTATTTTCGCAGGTCAGTTCGGTGGCAAGCAGGAAATATATCTCATAATTATCTACTAATACATAAGCATTCTTCCGCCGCTTGTTGCACCAACGTTTCATTTCCTTGGTGGCCTCAGATTTTTCAGTCCATCTTGTCGGTGCTGCTCAAAACTTGAATCTTCAAAATGTGCCTAGAAGAAAAATGTCAATCTTAACAACAATATTTGAAAACCACATAATGCACTTGAATTACTCGCTCGCGAGGCAGAATGCTTGTTCTCGCGCGTTTTTTTACCTTTTGGAATGGAAATTGATTATGCCCTCTAACTAATGCAGTACGGGAATTTTTATGAGACGGTTCGCCACAGAAATCTTTGCAGACTTAGTGACCCCTCATACGCAGTTTGGCAGTGTTGCAAGAAAGAATCAATCATATATTCCACCCCCGTGTGGAATATCAGCACAAGCAACGCAGGGGACAATTTTTTGGCCGACCCTATGAATATTCAGCACACGGCAGCTTCAAAGTCGATTGCCGAACGCAGCTGAGTGATGAGAACATACTCTGAATTGCAGCGCGTTCGAAGATTGCGCAGTCGCCCAGCGATCGCTTTTGTCGCTTGGTATCAACCAATTTTTGTCGCAGTGACGAGAATCGCGCGTTTCCTGTCGCAAGAGTGAACGCTCCGGGCCTTTCGGGGATGTTTGATAACCAGGCTTAGTTTTGAACATTCACGTTTCATGCATGGGTAAACCGGCATAATCAAGCCACGCAAACAATCCACTTGCGCGCACGCTGCATTCGCACGCTAAATTGCCGCTCGGCTACGTGCAGCCGTCGGTGAAAGCAATCAAAACAGGCCATGGCCTGCGCTACCGGCGCGCAACGGCGACGGAGGAGACGTTGAGGACACGACGACGCTCGCTGAAAGCGTTGCAGGTGCAGAGCATCTAAATATTAGAATATAGCTGCAAGTACGCGTGCAAAAAAACATGAACCGAGGTGCAATACTCACAGCGCAAACACGAGAAGCAGCAATGGGCTCCCAGGGGTCCCTTTTCACTTGAACGAGCCAGCGCTTTCTTCGGTTCGGGCTGGCCGGTACGCGGAACATCGTGTGCCTTTTCTGCAATGGTTCGTACATTGCGGAACGCAACAGCCGGGCATTTTTGGTGCTCATACAACTCCCAACACGTTCACCGAGCTGGCATGGTTATGAAAAGCTTCCCGTGGTCAACAAAAGTCACCGCGAGTCACAGGCGGCAAGGACGCAGCCCTACGCACACGGCGGCAGCGAACCGACTGGGACCCAACATGGCGCCGTATCGGCCCCGTTGCTATGGCAACGTGTGCTGGCAACGCTGCCCGACGGCGGAAGGCGGCACGAGCTGTGTCAAAAGAGAGTTATAGCAGATCGGAAAAACGGTTCCGGTACGGTAACGTCTACCGTCTGGACGCCACCGCGCATGCGCAGAACCCTACCGTATACCGGAGCGACTTGGCCGCGCGGTACCGAGACATACCGTGTCCGTCGTTCGAAAGCGGGCGGCCGCTTTGGAAGATTTAGGATACGTACGATTGGCTCACGCCTAGTCGAACAGATTGTAAATATGAGATCGTTTAAGAAAAATGAGGTTGCAGCAAGTGAAATCCACGCGATTCTGACAGCTCAAGCAGCAAGCGAAACACGGTCCCGGCCCAACTGCCGTGGCTTGTGTCGTCGAACGACGCATGTCCGATAGCTTCTTTTAGGTTAAATAAAGGCGATACGGCTACATAACTATGTTAACAGCAACATGGGGCCCGTCTACAAATCAGCGAGTGAGGAACAGGCGGTATCAGTGCGAGGGACTCTCAAATAAAACGAAAAACTAGAAACAGCCAGCCGTATGTACTGAGCTTGACCTACTGGCGCCATCTATTGAAATGGTGTAGAGTTAAAATGCCGCTCCATGTTCACGCAGTCGCAGTTCGAATCTCCGTAGGGGCGTTGGATGTTTTTTTTTTTTTTTTTCGAATACTGTCTTTAGCGCTTTTGAGAACTGAAAACTAACATTTCAGCACAGGAAGCGCCACAGACTCACGAAAAATTGCCAAACGAGGTACAAGACAAGTCGCTCCCAGTCACGGTAGCATGGCCGGTAGTTACGGTCTGCTATAACTCTAAAAACGAGCCTTCCCGGTACGGTCCCGTAGCAGCTACCGTGTACCGTACCGGAACCGTTTTTCCGATCTGCTATAACTCGCTAAAGAGTGGCACCACCCTAAACGACGAAGGCGCGGCGCATGTAGGCTCCCTAGATGCCGCAGCCTAACCCGTTTTCTCCGGGGGTTCTTCGTGCGGGGGGGCACTCGGATTACCCGAAGAGTTCGGTGGAGGCCTGGGGGAAGGGGGGGGGGGGGGGGGGGGGGGCACAGGGATTCATGCGGCGAAGGAGCTAGAGCTGCAGCCGGCGAGATAAATTGCAGGCGGCCATTGGTGGGCGATGCCCGCGGCGCCGCTCGTAATTAGAGGCGGAGTCCTCTCGCCTGCCGCCGCCGGTGAGGACCCGCGACGCCTTCGTGTAGACTTGTAGACGACGGCCGCTCGCGCACCGCCTGCACTACGCGACAAGGCCCGCACGAGGCCGTTTTGACGTGACGTTATAGCCACCCGAATCCACCCGGCCGTCCCAGTTACCGTAATTGAATGAACTTTCCTTTTCCCACAAACCACAACCACCACCGAGGATGTAAGGGTCGATGACTACACGAGAGAAACGGGACGCCGGTGCTGGGCCAGCGATCGTAACCGACGTTCGAAACTCGCGGTCGTCGCCAAGACGGGCTCGTTCGCCCTTGCAGCTGAATGTTCTGGGAAGAAGTCGCTGATCGGTCACGCCACAAATGGAAACGGAAGACTACCCGGCATTTCATGGCACGAGTATACCAATTCATAATGCCCTCGCCCAAGTACTTATGCTAAGTCGGCCTCTACCTCAGGACCGCTTGTGTTATTGATTCGGAACAGCTCAGTCACGCCACTGCTTCCTTCTTTACTGTCCATCATGAACTCACCCGGCAGACTTTTGCGGTCATCCGGAGCAGCGGGACGTCGACGAGTGAAGCGAGGGTGCGACAGCGAGTATACGGCGCGCTAACTTCATGATAACTGTCAGAGCTCCACAGAACTTGTCGGGAAGTTCTAGACCACGTGATCGCCAACTGCGGTGTCAACTTCGTGCAGATTTTTTTTTTTTTTTCTGAGCAAAAGCTGTATTCCCTAAAGTGCAAACCCAGAAAACGGCCCGTTCCTCGTAGCGTCAATTTGACCTTCAAGTTCCACCAAAGTCACACCAGCGCCTCGTAAGCATCTAATCGCTCGTTCGTTCCCAGGGGAGGGGTACGGAAAGAGAAAGAGGTAGAGGGAAATAGCAGGGGTCCGTAACGTTCAAATAAAATGTACTCGTACGTCGCACCTTTCGCTTAAATTCTGTCACCTCTATTTTATGTCACGTGCTTTTTTAAAAGTTTTGTCTGTCATTTACCTCCAGAGTGAACTGGCTCAGTTCTTTTCCGGGTGTTTTTAGAATTAAGTACGAAACGTGTGAAGTCGCAATCAGAATACGGCACCTTGCCGTAGGGTACGGTTGCCTCGAATTCTTTCAACACGGTTGACGAAACGAAGAGTTAGGAAGCTTCACTTTTGAGATCCAATTGTACGATGAACTGAGAACGAAGCAATAAGTACTGAATTAAACAGAGCACGACGGGGCGGCTACGCAGCCGGCCCCGCTCTTCGCCGGGGCTTCCTCAGACCCCGACGCTCACGCACGCGGGCGATCTCGGGGAGACGACTCTGCGCGATGGCGGCCGGTGATGGAGGAGCGAAGCGGGTGATCGGCCGCGGGTAGTCTCCGCCGGGTCGTACGTGCACGACAGCGGCCCCCCGACGGTGGGAGCGTGTGAGGAGACGGCGCGCAGCGCGGCGGCGGCGGCAGCATCCCTGCGCGCACTCATTGAATAATTACGGAATTAGAGGAGGCCTCGGGCTTGATGGATGCGGGGCCATTGGCGCAATTTCGCGGTCGCGTACGCCTTCCCTCCCCTCCCTCCGCGCTGCCGCCGCTGCTGCTGCTGCTGCTGCTTCTTCTTCTGCTCGCCGCCGCCATGGCCACCACGGCGAGGAAGGCCGTGAGTCTCGTCGTCATCAGCGGAAGGCGTTTACAAGCGCTTGCGACTAACGCCGGCTGCGAAAGGTTACGATGTCTGTGTACGGGGTAATAAGTGACCCAATCGAACGACTGCAGATGTGGGTAACGATTACGCGTGCCTCCTTGTGCACCGAATATCTGCGGTTCCCTTCCACCCTAGTTGAGATACGTCCGGGTGTAGCCACTGCCCAGCAAACAGGAAGCAAAACCTTCGAACAACGCGGCTGCCATCGGTGCCGTCGATTTGACAAGAAACCTTCTGCGTTCTCAGGTCACTGTAATCCACCCGAGCACCAAAAGGATAGTATTTCGTAAACAGGATTAGATCCCCTTCCTATTCTTTACTTGTTATGCCCAACTTCATACGGATACGGGCGTGACAAAGGCTTGCAGCGAATCCTTCCGCAGTCTAGGAGAATCAAATGGAGGAAGGAGAGCTATTTTTCGCATCACGTGACGTGCGCACCACGTCAAAGTGCTGCAGAGTATTTTCAGCAATAACCTTGATATATGATATATGGGGCGTTGGGAATTTTCGCCGAGCTCCGATGCGGAATGCGTTTTTAATCTCAGATGACACGCATTTCTTCTAACAAAAAAAAAATTACTCTCAACTGCTCTCAACAAGCCATTGAAACGAAGCCAAACGGTTACAGCGTTGGCGGAACAAGAAGTAAAAATAATGTGCATTCAGCCGTGCAAAATAAAGGCATGCATAACTCAAATGCTCGCAGGTGAAATCACTAGTAGCAATATTGCACCACTCAATAACTCGCTACTTTGTAGCATAGCACGCAAGACAGAGCACATCGTCAGTTTTTATGAATTTCCGGAGCCCCCGGTTCGGCGCTACTTTCTTTTCAATCACTTTAAAGTTGAACTATCGCTGGGTACCCTATATATAGTATCGGAATGGAGCCAGGTGCAGTGAGCTCAGACTCTGCATTCAGAAATATGCTCCGCCTAAAAGGTTCGTTTTTCTCGATCGGCCACGAAAGTCTATTTTATTATCGATTGCGCTGCGACGGTTATAGGCAAGGACCGTAAGTTGTGGCAATACTCCGGGTTACTAAAAAATCAAGAAAACTTCGAGGCTTACGTGCTTCGAAGGCGAAAGTTTGGTGATACTTATCAACAACTTCATTACTAATCGTGTTTGCATCTCTTCGCTTTTGTAAAGTTCTTCGTATTTTGGGGCGAATTAATTCGACCGGCTTCTTTGGCAACACAATGTTTGCGTCTCTTTCTTCGTCTTTTTTTTTTGTGTGTCTTGTGGGGCGAAATATTCTAACAGGCTAACTTGCGACGCACGCCACAGCTTCCACAGAATCGGAGCTCGCACGCTCATTTTACGTGCGGCACGTACTGCTGCAACTACCGTCCCGTAGCCGGAAACGTGCGAATGTAGCAGTGTTAGCGCACTGCGCTTCTGTTTTAGAGACCCGGGATCAAATCCCACCGGATCATGCATGCGCTTTGATCTACTCGTTGCAGCTGCGGCCATTTTCTTGACAGGACTACAACGGCGGTTGTTAGCAGAACGGGCCACTTAATTAAAAGGGGACATGAATACAAAATACAATTTCGTTCTAAACTAAACTTCAGCAGCTCAATCAGCTCCATTCCAACAGCAAAAACCATTTCTTTAACTGAAAAAAAAAAGTACGCAACAAATATTGAACAACTTCCAAATTTCGCGGCATAGTGACGTCATAGGAGTGACGTGTTATACACGTCACCGATAAAAAATGACAACATTTTTTATCGGTGTGTTAACTTTCTGTCAGCGTTCAAGTTCCACGATAATACGAACCTAGACGCCCCACTACAATCTCCCAGTCATGTTTCTTGGTGGTGGCTTATATAGGTCCGTGGCCGCCAATCGCACATCACACAAAAATCGCCCGAAAGTGGGTGCGGAGTCACTACTGTCGAACGTGTTTTCCTTGGTATCTCGATTATTTGTTTGCAGTTCGCGATAAAATTGGTAGTGTTGTTATTGGGACAAAAAATACTTTTTAATGCACCGAACTTGTATTTTGTCGTCATCGCCTTAAAAAAATGGCCGGAGGAGTCATGGTAGCCGGTGGGGCTACGGCAGTTGAAAGAGAGCGCGTACTACAAACATTCTCACCATGTCAGGTCTGACGAATGCTACGCAAAGAGGAACTGTCAGGTCCGGTACTCACCTGCAAGGAACAAGAAAGACACGTAAAACACAGGGGCAACAACAAAACACGAGCACAAACACTGAACGCTTAAGGTTGTAGTACACCAAGCAATAACGCTCATCACTGCGGTAAGCGTTATCTGAAAGGCGACAGCTGACGTATGAAATGACCCATAATCTGCGTGGTTCATAGGTTTAAGTTAGCCTGAATAATCATGATAACACCAACGTCTGGGCTGCTTGGCCCGTATCCTCCCTCCAAGTTGTCCTCTTTGTGCCACACTCGCAGTTGCATTTGACAATGTCCACGCCGATATACGTTTCAGGCGTTCCCACAAAAAACGCAACGACTCACGATATTACGTCACGACGGAAGTTGCGCCAGGGAATGCTGGAGGTCCCATGACGTCACCAACCGACGGCGACGGAAGTCATTGAGAACGAAGCCTGTCGATATCTTTATTCACTGCTAACTCGTCGGGGCTACCTCGTTATTTTAGTGGTAACAATTCTTCCATCTCAGCTAGTCTTGAGGTCCGAATACCAAATAAGACGCAACGATCAAGCCTCTTTTAACCTGAACACAGTGTCCGAGTACTGCGGCAAAGAAAATTGGGACGATTCTTCCGTCTATTGCGCTTAACAATTTCTAAGAATCGAAATCCTATTGTTCCGGCGAAGTGTCGAATGCGCGCCGCGTTTCGCAGCCGCCTGGCTTCAAAGGGCGGCCGAACGCAACCAGCCGGTTCCACTACACGCCCAGGAACTACGCACGACCGCGGCCAACACATCGTAGGTTGAAAGGGCAAGCCTCCACAAACATTCCGGATTTTTAAACCGTCACACGAAGTGGACAAAACTCCGGCCCATTTAGCGTCGTTTTCTGGCGTGGACTAGCAGGTTACAAAACTGACTCGCGACGTAGTGGGCCGGTCGCACTACCCCAGCGCCACGCGGCCGCTTCGTTATCTGAAAGGTGTCGCTGCGTGCTGTCGGATTCTGCGGGATTCGTCCCCTCGTCCCTGCCGAACGGTTTACGCCGAAACAGCGCAGGCCGGCGGCACTTCTTTGAACATCGGCTTGACGCATCGGAGGAATATCCACTGGCTGAAGAGGGGTGAAAGCTAAACGGAGCCCGCCCCCCTATTCTTTTCTGTTCTTGTCAATGTTCAGACTCTTCCAACGACGCACAGTTAAATCGCCGGAGATTGGTTGCGGATGTGAACATTTCAAAAGCTACAAACCGTCTTTTTAGTATATATATGCATACAAGCTAGGAGAATCTGTGAGCAGTACAGGCAAGCGTCGCCAGCAGTTGCGACTGAGGCACCTGTCCAATCAAGACAAGGTTTACCGCATGTATCAGCCGCATCATTTACCGCATGTATGGCACCCAAATGAACCAATTGCCAGCTATTCACCCCGGCAATCTCCCAACACCTCACTTGGTACTGCCCTACATTCAGGCGATATAGAAACTTCCGTCCCCCCACCCCCCTCTCCTATCATAACAGCGCTGCCGACCCATACTTTCTCGACAAACACATTATACTCGCTATAGCTGAATTCGCATTAAAAAGTGACCTCTACGTTCAACGTAACTCTCTACGGCCTACTAAACGCTTCGAGCCATTCATTTCCCCAGAAATCGCCGAAGTCTACAATGAACCCCTCTCGAGGCAGATAACTCAGCCCCAAACACTATGAACTCACGCTACATCCCCCTCTCCCCACATGTCCCACGGCGTACCTCTTTTTGAAGAAAGGTCGTACAACAACAACCGCCTGTCTTAAGCGCCAGGCTTTACTCGTTCCGTTATTCACCCTCGGACGTTCATTCGCTGCCAGGTCTTCTCGCACAACGACGTCATTCCCCCATTCCGCAGGTGGCGCCAGACAATGCGAGACTAACGCCTCCACCTCGAGCCCATCGGACGGCGGTCCACCTAGACAGCGCACGTCCAATCCGAAGCTGCAGGCCCCACACCGGCCCCGTGAGGCCTTCAGGCGTCATTTTGAGGACGTGCTCTGCTCTCGTCATTTTCCTCCCCCACAAACGATGGCAACGGCGCTTCGAGGAATCCAAGGCTGCCTCGAGGCCCACCCCCGGAGTGGGCCGCAACGTCTCAAGACGCTTAGTCAGACAGCGCTGCTCTTCGTCTTCCTCTCCTCGCTGCTGCACAATTTGTTGCGCAGCCAGCGGGGCCCGCCTCGACGATTAGCGAAGGTGTGACCGGCGCGCGACGAACGCGGCTGGCATGTGGCCGCCATTAGCAGCGACGACTCGTGGAAACAGCCACTCGGAGAGCTCTCCTCTGCATAGCCAGAATGCACTTAGGCTATCGCTCGTCCTTCTTTTCTCTCCCTTCGTCGTTAGCGGGTCTCGATGTTTTCACTGCTCGGTTTATGCATCTCGCGGTTCTCTAGAACGCCCCCGATAGTAGCGTGTATACTAGGGCAAGGCACCCCATCATTGCAGCCATGTTCGGCAGAAAAGCACCTCTGTAGAAAAGGGGTTCTCGCAGTTAAGGGAAAACGTGTACGGAGCGCACTAAAAAAGCACGGCCGAGTTGAAACATCTCGTCACGTAGCTTCCCCGTCGTTGCATTGCATGTGTAGATCGCCGCTTGCGCTAAAAAGCACCGCAGGATGACCCCGCACAGGTGTTCTAATTTCTTCGCAAGAACTTCCAGACTTTGACAGGGCACTTTTACGTGTGTTCCCCACAGTGGTGGCGAAAACGAGTCAAGTGCCTTTTCACCTGCTCAATGCTCTCACCGCGGCCGAGACGGCAACGCCGCCACATGGCCAGTGGGGTGATTGCGGTAGCGTTCACACCATGCTCGCGCCATGCATGTTTTTTAACACGAAAGTGCTTTATTCCGGGATACACAAAGATTTCGGTGACGTCATATCCGCCACGGGAGTGACGCCAGTACAACGAAGCAAGCGGCCTTTAAAGGGTGCACCCCTGCACACAGGGTCTTTTTGCGGGGAAGCAACCTTTAGTACTAAAGAGCACGTTATACTTAGGGTTGTTCGTTTCCGGATTTTATATTTTAACACGAAGGTGTTTTATGCCGGAATACACCAAGATTTCAATGACGTCATATCCGTCACGAAAATGACGCCAGTGCGCCTTTGCCGAAGCGACTCGCCAGCAGGACGTCGCTCTCCAAGCACACTTACAAGACAGCCGCCGACCCACAAATCACGCTCAGCTGCAGATTTCGCTGCACATTTTACTTTCGTGTTTTACCGATTCCTATGACAGAGGAATCAACCACATTTTTGTTCTCCAACCTGTCAACCTGAGTTCCTTGCTATCAACCCGAGTCTCTGTCAACCTGGATTCTGTCAAACTGCTGTTAAGCTGAGTTTCTTGCTGTATTTTAGTATGCATGCTTCGGTCTGCTTTAACTCTACTGCAATTGTTGCACTTTAAGTTTGTGTTCTCGCATGTCCCCTCTCGCATGTTACCCCCCCCCCCCTTCTATAAGTCTATAATGCCATATTGGCACTGCGGGAACTAATAAATAATGAATAAAACTGTGGTGAAAAGTGTGTGAGTGTGTGTGTGTGAGAGAGAGAGAGAGAGAGAGAGAGAGAGAGAGAGAGAGAGAGAGAGAGAGAGAGAGAGAGAGAGAGAGAGAGAGAGAGAGAGAGAGAGAGAGAGAGAGAGAGAGAGAGAGAGAGAGAGAGAATTCCCAGCGGACGCATACACGAGTATCTGCAACTCTACGCGCGCAGCTCCACACGACAACTGCCAGCGAGCTCCTGCCCCAACCAATAAAGGCGTACCGAGCGACACCAGCACAGCAACTCGGGAACAATCAGTGCGCGTCCTCCTTCGATTCGTGCGCCGTCTCCGAGGCATGCGCAGTTGACTAATTCGCTAGCGCAGCGCCGAATCTCCCGACATCCCCGGCGCATCCGCTGGGAAAGCCGCAATTGCCCGCAGAGCGCCGGGGCATATCTCGGTGCAATCTCCACTCGGAGTCTTTCCGCGCAGATCCCGAAAATCCCTCGGGGCCACCACATCTACTGCCGAGCCGACATGAATCGATTCGCAACACACTGCTAATCAAGAACGCGCCTGCCGCCGGGAAGAGCGTGCGCCAGACAGTTCACCTTTATCCGTTCTTTTCCCTCGCCCCAGCTCGCCGGCTTTCGGTCGCGTCTTTGTTGGCGAGTAAACAGCTAATTGGAAGTAACCCAGCGAGACGCTCTCGACGTCGCAAACAAACAATGTTCCAGGACCGTGCGAGAGTAGTTTCGTATCGTTTGAACTGAGCGTGGCCCTACATGTAGGTGGCTACTCAGAAACCCACTTGGGTATGCGTGAGGATTTATGTATGATGGTGCGCATTTATGATTGATCGATCGATCGATGTATTTATTTATTGACTGATTGATTGCAGTATCTTCATTGCGGCGGGGTGTTGACGTGCGTCATATCACCAAAGAATCCACCTCTGTTGTACCGCTGGTTTAATTCCAGCGCGGCTATTAACGCCAGGCTCAAATTAAACTTCGTCTGTTGGAGGTGGGAGCTGTCCTCGCCTATATTCCCCTTTCAGTTCTGCTTCCATTAGCATTCCAATCTTCGTTTAGTCACCTCTACAGCCTTGAAATTCACCGTCACTGCGCCATATTTAAACGCTAAGCGTTCGGGGAGAAGGATATTTCCCACGTATACATTTCGGTGGATACTATCACACTCGATTGATTGATTGTAAGGGATTTAACGCGCCGACGCAGCGCAGGCGATGAGGCGCGTCGTAGTGGAGGGCTCCAGATTAATTTTGGCCACATGGGGATCTTTAACGTGCGCCGAAATCTCGTACACACGGGCGTTTTTGCTTTTCACATCCATCAGATACTATCACATTCACCGCAATGTACCTAATCGTTTCTGTCTCCTTCCGGTAAACCACGCATGCTTTGGTGTGTACTTCCCTACAAAGCTCGTCGTTCTCAAGCAACGTGTCCGAGCATCAAAAAGTAAGGACAGATAGATATTCTCTCTCTCTCACTCTCGCGATATATATATATATATATATAATATATATATATATATATATATATATATATATATATATATATATATATATATAGCCGGCAGTCGAAAGGCGTGGTTCGGTCCCCACTCTGGGCGCGTGTTTTTCTTTCTTTCTCACGTAATAATAATCGTCACTAACGGTATATAGTCTCCATTCTCTCTTTGCCTCTCTTTGGCGTTGTAGACTGCCGGCATTTCTTTCTCTATTTCTAACGAGCCCCTCATTTTTCCAAACCCTACACACTGCGTAGTCACCCCGCGTGACTGACGGAAGTGGCAACAGCCTAATAGCAGTTTCCCCGTAGTATAATAGCCCCGTATTTCGCTCGTGCCTGCAATGAGCGACAAGCCACTCGAAAGTGCGCCCAGCAGCTGCCATTGAGCGGGGTCAGCACAAAGCACGCGCTCCTCGAAGTAATACTATCCCCACAAAAGAGACAACAAACAACAACACAAAAATGCGGCCGCAAGACAACCGCTACAAAAGGGAGAGAAAAAAAAAGTAAGCGTGCGGACGCGTTAATTCACATCTAGCTCACCCCAAATAAGGTGAGAAAAAGAAAGAAAGAGAGAGATTATTAAATAAAAAAAGCGCTAAGGCGGTGGGGGAAGGGGGGGGGGGGTGCACATGCCACGAAAGAGGCTTCTGCGGAACAACGTGGGAGGTTTCCCCCATTTTGTCCATTAGAAAGAGACGCCGACGAACAGACGCCACAGCGCGCAGCCATCTCCGCCCATTTTGAGCGCCTACCTGGGCATTACGTCGCCCCCGTTGCTCACCCCACAGACGACCACTACCCCTCTCCCTCTCCCACTAGCTCACTGGTTCGTGGTAGCCGCGTGCCCATTCCTCCCATTGCCCCTCAAACATTTTATACTGTCGTCATTCTTTCACTCGTGCTTCAGTCTCCGTCCGGTCTCGTTTCCGCTCGCAACGGATGCCAGCCCACGATCAGGATGACGGGCTTCGAAGAGAAAGAGGTGACGAGGTTCTCCCCGTCACCTCTTTCGCGCGTGAATCGAAAGCGTTCTCGTTGCTGCCTCGCGGCTCACGCGCGGCTTTCGTCTCGTTCTCTGACTACTTTCGTCGCGACGCTTCATTCTTTTTCCGTCGGCGCGCTTTGTTCCAGAGCTGCTTTTATCGAGCCGAACGAAAAGGACAGCTGCGCCGGCCACGTCTCGACGAACAGGCTGCTCGAGAAGGGAAAACAGGGGCCCTCCTTCGTCAGCGGGTTGGTTGTTCTCCACGGTGGAAATTTGCTGAAGGGTGGCGCCAGAGTTGGAAGGCTTTTCCTACTTAGGCGTGGGGTTGACAACGCGTAGGAAAAAAACAAACAAACAGAAACGTCTACGCATCGAGGGTTCCACGAGAGGGCGACAGTTTCCTGTCCTCGCTGCGTAGGACTGCAGACCCAATTAGAGACAGGCGCAATAGACAAAAAATACAAACTCGAATGCGCTTTCTTTAAATTACTCATTGCGGCAGCAGCCATTTTCTCTACCGGACCACAACAACAGCAACGACGCCGGTTTTTCACACAATGGAGCATTCAAGGCAGTCGCGGTTAGGGTCAACGGCTCGTCTAAAGCGACACGTTGGCACTGCGGAGATCGCCGGGATATGGCAAGCATATCGCAAGCATATCACCCGATTAAGGCGACAGCAACGCAATGAAGGAGGCGGTGTGCGCGTTAGTCGGGAAAAAACGAGCGACGTTTCAGCGGGCTTAAAATTTTAACTGAGAAGGAAGTGTCTTCCGTTCGTCTTGTAAGATCTTGGCGCGTATTGTTACAAACGGGAAGAAAGCGAGGCTGTTAAAGTTACCGTTCATTGTTGAGGAAAAACAAAAAACTGCCTATCATAGACGAAACTTGCCATTAATTAAACTTAAGGTACGTTGGGCTATCTAACAATAATTTGGGAATGGCGCATGGCAGAATGTTCACGCCAGCGTTACGAGGACAAGTAGACGGAGCGCGGACCTGTCGCACGAATAAACTGAAGCAGCTACAGAAAGTTTAAGTACATATTTTGAAGGATTGACGAGGTCGGCCCAAATCACGACACCGCGGGTTTCGGAACCCTATCTGAGACATTGGTCAGGCGCAAATGTTTACCGACTCCACGCAGAGAACGCCGCATGAGCTGACAGTTTTAAATAGTTTGTATAAATCAGCGCTAAATATTTAGGCGTAAATCCGTTCTACAGGCGAAACGATATTATAACTCATACGGCACATTACTGTATTACAGAAATACCGCAATGTGCTGTTATTGTTACTCTGCATTAGTTATACCACTGAGCTATTATATATTAAAATATCAGCCGTGATAGTATATGTAGCATTTTTTTTGTATACTGTAACACCTTCCACGGCAATTATCAAGTGATAGCGCTGACGGAACCCAGTTTGGCCGGCTAAAGTCATGGATAATTGTCTTTTCTCTCATGGTCCTCATGACTATTGTCCTTTTTCATGTCTGATTGTCGGTCCTTTGAAATGAATCAGCGTGCTATCGCGGTGAAGCTGGAGAGAGCGTTCTGGAGTTCAGTGAACACGATGTTACTGATTACTGCTGACCGCTTTGACGAGGCGCAGAAATGGGTTTGTACAGCTAATATTTACGTAACGCGTGGATATCAACTCCGCTGCTTACACGACAAATGCGGTACCGCGACGAAAACCTCAGCTCTGAACCTCGTAGGGCAGGGTTCAGTTAATGCCGAGTATTGCCTGACACGTGTAGACCGCGGAGGGCTTGCATTTCAACTCTTGAGATATACCATTCCACCCCACTTCCATCGAAACGGTAATTCCCACAGGTATAGCGCTCACCCAGTATCACCATAACCTTCAGCGCAGGGAGTGACGTAGCCATCTGACTTCAACGAACGCGCTGCCACCAGCTGGGGGTTGATGCAAACAGGGATTAGGCTGAAGTACAACTTGACACATCATCGTACGCGCGTCTTTCGGCCAACGTGTACTGTAGAGGTGGCACGTGTTGTGCGCCGTAAAAATGTTCCAAATTTTCCCGAAAAAGAAATGCCCTAAAGGAGAAAAGAGAGGCCTCTCCTCCCCGTATCTTCCTCTTGCCTTTCTTTCAGAGGCAGACCTCTTTCTAACTTTGTCACTTACTATAACCTTGGAGATTAGGGAGAGCCGAAAGCGCCTCGTTTATTCGACTGCCGCGGAGTAGATCTTTGTATCTGCCTAGAGGGCGTCGATGCCGACACCTTCCAGTTAAGAAAAGGCATCTCCCCTCACACATTCCCTATATGCCTTTCTCCGATCGGCACGTCTCATCCAACCTTTGTGACGTAACTGGACCTCGGCGACTAAGGAGAGCCCAAAGCGCGTCGTTTATCCGACTGCCGTGACGTAGACGTAGGCTTTGTGTTCGCCTGGGGGGCGTCGACGGTGTCCGGCGGTCGTCGCTCGTCATTAGGGTGCCCCGTTCAATCATTCAGGGAGGCGCCGGCGGGCAGCGGGTTTAATTGACTCGCGTACACGCTGTAGACCTGCGCGTCGGACGACCCTGGCCCCCACTGGGCCGAGCGACAGGCACGTAGAACGCGTGGTGTCGCACGAAGTACGGGCCTACAGTGTCCAGTGATGAAGCTTTCGGGCCCACAGCTTCAAACGCGCCTCGCCTGTTGAGCGAGGCGTGAGAATACGAGAGCAGCTTCTTGAGAGTACAGGTATACCCAAGGTTCCCGCGCACGCGCGAGAATCTCGTCTGCCACGAAGCAGTTATGGCATGTGAAGAAATTCCGAGTACCATGCTCTAAAATGATGGACTATTGTTTTTTTTTTTTTTCAAAGTGCAGAACGTCAGACATATGCCTTGCTTCAGCAAATATATTACGGACTGAAACTATTGTGGACTCGAATAACCTTGAGTTTTTCGTGGAGCCTAAAACGACTGTTACCCTCTGTAAAAACTTTTGAACCTGTTTAGGAAAGATTCCTAAATAGGTGTGAGTTACGTTTTGTTGTTGTTCCTTGTACTGTGACTTATGAACATTTTTTTGTATATGAGTGCCGTTTATGATGTACTTGCCCCCTACAGTAACTGAAAATAAATCAATGAAATAAATAAAGAAATGATAATCTGTGTTTGTTGCTTTTTCGTGGTTTTTGAAGTAGCATTTTGAAGTAGAATTGAAGTAGAATTGAACAGAATTTGAAGTATGCGCGAATCCAGCGAAAAATGTGACCCTACTACGTCGCCAAGTACTTACACCTTAACGTTTTCTCCGCTCGATGTCCAGGTCCGGTGAATACCTTCAAAACGCCAGAAAAGAGCGGGATAGATATCCAATTTCAGATCGTGAACTAACGGCAGCTGAAGCCCGGACGCTACGCAAGATTCAAGCAAACACTTTCATTCATAAATCTCGCTGGGCGAAGATTTTTCGACAACGGCACCCCGACTACACAGAAGACTGCATGCTATGCGGAAGAGACGGCTGCCTGCTTCCACGCTATACGTGTGGCCTGTCCACACATCTTGGCAGGGCCGAACACCAAAAGGATACGCCACTGACTTCGCAAGAATCACGGCAGGACGCCCTCGTCAGCACCGACTTACAAATTCAGATGACTTACAAATCAGCCGGGCTAATGACGGGAGCAGAAGCCACTGGAGCACTGGACAAAGGGTTCCACCACTGATTCTCTCCCCTTTTTCTCTACCCTCCCCTTTCATCCATCTATACTTGAATGAAGTTTATTCAGTCAGCCGTACTGATATCCTCAGGGCCCCAGCCTCCTTCCACGAAGCTTGAAGTACGTACATACGACGGCGAATGGCATTCTCAGCTACCCCCGCCTCTCCGAGAGGGGGCCGACAGCGTGCTGAAGTCAGCTCTGCTCTTTCAGCAGATTTCACAGGCGTGGAATTGCTTTGATTTTTGTTAAATATATGCCCGCTACAATTTCAGCTATCGTTCGACTTTTTTCGCAAACGCCCGTCGCATTGCACGTCGCCGATTAGTTTGTCCCAATGACATGACACTCTTCAGGAGACATTGTCCTTAGTATCACTTGCTGCCACAGCTCGCAAATGCGGGAAAAACTCAACCAGCAAAGTGCAAGGTAATATCACATACTGCTAAGCGATAACTGAGTATTGATAAGCGATATTGATAAAAGTACACTGACTGTGGAGAGAGAACAATGAGTCATCGTTGTTATCATTGCATCATATCGTAACACGATTCAACCACATTGTGAACTACTGTAACGTCATCGCGGCAATTCGTGAGGCGGCTGCTGAGGGGTGCGTAAAATCTTCCCTTTCCCCGACTACGACAGAAGAAACTGAGGCTCCGGAATTCCATTAACTAGTGAAGCAAAAAAATCGCACAAGTTAAACTACTCCAGGCAGCAACGCATAACGATTCGACATATTTATTTCCGCTCTGTAGGGATCAGAAACAACTCAGCGATCATTTCACTGTTGCAGAGCCCCGCCTTTCGATACTACACGTAAGAGTGGCTTAGCTACGCCTGCAAAACAGTAGAATGAATCTTCCTATAACACAGTCCTCTGGGCGGAAAACTGGCTTCGTTATAAGCGATACTTCCTTAAAGTCAAGGATTACTTGCTCTCCATGCAATGCTCTTGGGGCAGTGAAAAACTGCGAATAAACCAAGAATTCGAAAAAAGCGATTTTGTTATAACGAGGGTTTGCTGTAGACGCGTTTCTTCGGCGCAGCACAGTTGCAAGTTAGCTCCTCCTCTCTGCCTCTCGCGTTTCTTCCACGTCAGTTTACCACAGGCGGTATTTTTCCCCCTCTCAGTTTGTCAAGACGACAAGTGGTTCCACCGTTCCTCTCCAACGGGCGCTTCCACAGCCCGTTTTTTTTGCGGGCTATTCGCGCAGAGCACTACTCGTAGGCCGGCGAACCAATTTCGCCCCGGGCTAAGCACATCACTGTTCCGCAACGCGCACTCTCGCGTGCACTTTCCCGTTTCTTTGTTGTATTTATTCTCCTCGCCTTCTCTATTTCTTTCTACTCCCTTCCTTTCGGCAGCTGTAGTCCTCCTTCTCCGTCCACCCGCCTCCTCTCTTTTCTCTTCACCCCTCTCCACCTTGCTCTGGTCAGCTGTAGTCCCACGCACTCGCGGCACTGAGTGCTACGTCGATTGGACGTGAGCTCCGTAGTTTCCGCCAAGCAGGGGGCTAAAAAAGAAAGCAGCTAACCGACAAAAAAAGCAAACGGCGGCTCTGTCATTCGAGGACACGGAGAGGAAAAAAAGAAAAGCGCGCCCGAAGGAGAAAACGCGGCAGCGGCGTCTCGACCAGCGCGCGGAATCTGGGCCCGCGGCCTAATCCCCTTCACGGTGCGTCGGAGTCCAGATTAGATTAGGTGATTAGATTACGCTTTTCGCGCACGTGACCGGGGCGCGCACGTGATCGGAGCTGCTCACCTGTGCAGTGCTCGCTCTCGAGTCACTTCAAGGTGGGCGACGTCGCGCTACGACGTTGATGCTTGACGCTGCTTTCTGTTTCGTTTTTTTTTTTTCCCCGAACCACTTCGGCCCCTCCTTCCCGCCTCGCCCGCAACCTTTTCCTCATACCCCACCAGTTTCTCCCAGTCACCACCGAGATTTAGGAGCCAGAAGAAAGCGGTTATTAAGCCGTACTACATTCGTGCGGTACTGAACTAGATTAAGCGCCACCCTAATATACGATTACACGGCTGAAACGTTGACTACATCGAGGTGTCGACGGAGAAGAGAATAGAATAAGTCTCCCCACCAACTACACGGCGGTGGCGTTCCCCAAGGGTTACCTCTTTTCCCGTTCATCTTCTCCCGCTCAAAATGGCTAGCGGATGCACGCTCTTTATTACGAGATAAGCAGCTGCACCCCGAGTCAGCATATTCAGTGAGTCTAGTCCTTTCCGCGCTGGCGTCTCGTTTGTATAGGGCGTTCATCGACTTCTACAGTAGCCCAAAGTGCATTACCAGTGGGCGGTATGCGTAAACACACTTCAAGGTGAACGTGTTTGCGCGCTGCTAAGATTGTGGGCATCAGCGCAACGAGAGCACAGACTCTTCCACTCCCTAAAAAGAATTCTTGTACATGGGTGATAAAGCGCTTATCATCGAAAAGCGCGTATTAATAACTGTATATTATATAGCGCCCAATTTTCCCTCGCGTTTGAACATTCCCAGAGCCTGTGCTTCAAGATGACGCACGTGTCTTCCCCTGCCCCTTAACAGGCGCTCTCTTATCGGTTAAGAACCCATGGTGACGCGTCGTATTTGCAACCATAATTCGGCAGCAATAAAGTGCGAGGTAAATTTTGAAATAAAGTGTATGCGGGAAGATGACAGTCTGTTCGTACAGACACAGCCTCTCAGCTTTGGTTAATTGTTTTTGTTGTACCATCGAACTTTTCTTGCGGTTGATGATGACGATGGGTGGCGGGGCGGTATAAGGACAGCTCTACAGTGATCTTCAAAAAAAATGTTTGATGAGGATGATGGTTTTGTTGGTGGAGAATAAAAGCTTCCCTTTCGACTCGAGGTGACGATTATTGCTATCTCCACTGCTTTAGTAATTAAATTTTATTTCGGCTACGACTAATATTTAGTTTTCGCGCCGAAAACTAAGTATGGTTGTGACGGCCCTAAGTCGGTGCCTTCCCTGCGTTTTCGCCACCAATAACACAATCGATTTTTGCGAATGTCCACGGACTAGTTCGATGTCTTCCTCAACGGTAAAGCCCAGTGCTTTAGGAAGGCGGACTTTCTCTCTACTCCGGGTTTGGTTGATGCTTCAGCATTTCATTTCTAAGTGCCGGACTGCTTCCTTATCTTTCCACGGCGTATACAAACGCCTCGTCCAGAGCCGATTTAAGACTGTGAGAACAGCCCCCTCACGCGCCGGGCAACGGAAACAGCCCGTCTCCTCGCAAATAAAACTTCCGCACGAGGCTGACCGCAAGGCCTCCCGCTCTCGTTTCCCACGGGGCGGGATTCTTCGTTACGCAAGCTACGCTAAGCCCCCAGAATAACAACTTCGGAGGTATCGCCCCCGTTCGCGTACTAAGCGCGATTTTAAGCGCCGTGATTCGGCCGTTCTCGATGATTGCCCGATCAGGCGTACGCGACGGACGTCACCGTTTATTCTGCCCTCAAGGTGGTATCTAAAGTTTCTTGCCCTCTCTGACCTTCGTTCCCTCTTTGTCGTGCACATTTTTTTTTCCGTTGCCGCTGCGGAGCACGCGAGGCGAATAAAAAGAATCAAATTTCCGTCTCCCGAATTAAAAGGGTGAGATTATAGCGGGTAAATCGTGAGAGCGTTGGGGTTGGTGATAAAGATTGATCCGTTGCTGACGACGGTAATACGTTCGGATAGGCGCCGTGTAATCGGCCTTCCTGAACGTACACGTCTTTGTTAGGGAAGTCGTCTGTAAAGACGCAACTTTAGCTTTTTTTTTCCCTTTAGTTTTAACTGTTTCCGTCACGCTTCATCAACCAAGGGGTCGGTCACCTGCCTTTAATTCTGGTTCGGTCCTGTGAGGTCTGCTTGTACATTTTTTGTCTGCCTTCTGAACGCGGATTAGCTTCACTAGACTTTACAAGTTCTGCGTCATCCCGTCAGGCATAAAATTACCAAGGTATAAAGGGTATTACTTGTTCGTGTTTCAAGCAACTCCTCGGTTTTTTTTTTATGCCCGTCTCCTTTTGGCATTCTAATGTAATCGTGAAATAAATTAATAATAAAGGAAGCCTTCCATCCCTCAAAGACAGGACGTTAGGCGTTGTACGGAAGGCGGAGCACGACTTGGTACCGTATATGAACCAGCACTAGGGCTACGTTATCTCGTGGACAACAACGCAGATGACAGGCGAATGCATTTACCTGCAACACGAGCGTTGAAATGCTGATCGAGTGGCACTTACCTTTTTATCTAGCACCGGTCATTCTTACTATCATTCTGTTGAACCATGAATGTCTCACCGCTGTTTCATGCTCCCGTTACCTCTTGGCAGGCCTATATTAATTTAAAACTCTGGAGTATGTTATGCATTTGTCCTTCATGTTGCAGTGCCGTTTTCATCGGTAATTCGACAGCTTCGCTGTCCACTTATCCGGCCACAGGTCAATGCCGATAACTTTTTTTAACTGTGCGAGACGCGCAGGTGTAATTAATATACAGGGTGTCCCAGCTATCATGCACCAAGATTTAAAAAAATAGTAAAGGCGTAACTCGAAAGAAACCAGCTGCATAATGTTTGCAGTACTGTGAAGAAGCGGACAGTATTTTTTTCTTTAATTAGACCTAATTAACTGATTGTAATTAATTATCTAACTCGAGAAATACTGTCCTAATCACTAAAGTGTCAATGAGGCATTTGTAGGTAACCACGAGGGGCATCTAACTGCAGTATTTTCAGCGATGAACTAATTGCGTACACATTTATTCTGACTGATAAAGGAAACCCGCGAAATATGAAAAATACCACGTGACGGCGCCTCCGCGCGCACCGTAAAGCAACGCCCTCAAACAGGCTGCCTCTGAGTTACCCAGAATGAAATAAACAAAAGAAAGAAAGAAGAAATCGCGACCGAGTTTGTTCCTTATCTGCACACGCGTCCCGCGAATCTTGCTGCTGCTGTTCCTTCCATGCATGCTATTATCAAGGTGATGCGCTGTCTCTTCGGGCGGGTAACACGCGAAGCAGTTGCTTTCAATCAGCTTTGTTTGGGGACACTGCTTTACAATGCGCGCGTAAGCGTCGTCACGTGGTATTTTTCATATTTCGATCAGTCAGAATAAATGAGTACGCAATTAGTTCGTCGCTGAAAATAGCGCAGTTAGATGCCCCTCGTGGTTACCTACAAGTGCCTCATTGACACTTTAGTGATTAGGACAGTATTTCTCGAGTTAGATAATTAATTACAGTTAATTAATTAAGTCTCATTAACGAAAAAAATACTCTCCGCTTCTTCACAGTACTGCAAACATTATGCACTAGGTTTTCTTGAGTTACGCAAGGTGCATGATAGTTGGGACACCCTGTATAGGTCAGTCAAGAAAGAAAGTGCGTTAGGTCATAGAAAGTGATGAAGAATTTTTTCAGTCAGAAAGAAAGTGGTGAAAAAATGCCCGCAGGGTGGGATTCCGAACCCACGGACCTCCAGAATACCGGTCTGGTGCGATAACCACTATACGCTACCGGCGGGGCTGTTTCCCCACCACTTTCTCGGGTATTTATGTTAAGGTTTTTTTTCTTGTTGTTGTTGTTTCCTGCACTTGGGGGTGGTAGCCAGCGCCACTCGGACTACTCGGGGTGAAGGGGACCTTCTTTTTACCCTCGGGCCGTGACTTGAGTGTCTACGACATGTTGAGAGTGGTCGACCAGCGCTGTTAAGCTCGCACCAAGACTGCCAGAACAGAGGCCCTCGCTATGCATGTAGCGTATCAGAATAGGAGATGAGGGGCTCGTTGAATTAAGACAGAAATAAGGGTTGGTAGTCAAGAAAACCTCGGAAAGCAAAGGGGAGAATGCGGTAGGTCATAGAAACAGATGAAGAATTTTGTGAGAAAGAAAGAAAGTAGTGAAAAAATGCCCGCCGCGTGGGCATTTTTTGCACGACCGCGCGACCTGCGATTTTTTACCTGATCGCGCGACCAGCTATCGGTTCTCTAATTCGCTGATATAAACCGGCTGCGGTGCGTACTGTCGGTGTGACGATGCGCTGAGCTGTAAAAGCATGCCCCAAACATACTTCACAGAAGTCTAATCAGTATAGCGTTAGCGCCGATATTGTCGATTCTCGTCAAGGAGCAGAGATCACCAGTCAACGTTTGTATTTTGCAATTCTGTGAGGAAATGCAGCATTCATTAGAGCAGTTAAGATGCTGCGATTTCAACATCTAGAACCCGCCTACCATGTCACACCCTTTGCACCGCTCAACCGATCTACTAAAGTTTTCATAAACAAGTAATTCGCTAAGGCCACTCAAGCACCCAAAACTATCCACAAGTGGCACAACCCCACAATGGCACCAAAATGTCCCTAATGTCAGCTATTCACATCAGCAGATCTCCAACACCTCACTTGGTACTGCCCCAAATACACGCAATATAGAAACTCCACCCCCCCCCCCCTCCGAACCTCAACACCCCTGTCCGACCCACACTTTCTCGACAATCACATTCTACTCGCTATAGCTGAGTTCGCCTTTAAAAGGTGGTCTCACGCGTGCAACATAGCTTGCTACGGCCTACTATGCGCGCTCTAGCTGGAGCCTTAAGCCTTCGGTGATCCATTTACGGAACCCCGAAAGCCCCAAGATGGGGCTCAATCGAGGCCGGTAATTGATCCCCCAACAATGTGAACTAAGCCTAACCCCCCTATCCCGCATTCCCCACTTGGCCTAACTGTTTGTCAATAAAGGTCTTGCAATAACAGCTGATGATGATGATTATGATGCTATTGGTTTCCCCTTTGAATCGGGGTGATGACATGTCATCTTACCAAAAAGGACTAATATAACCATGTTTTACATTCTTGGTTTAATACTAGCGCCGCTTAGGGCAGGCACTAACGCTTATTAGGCACGAAATACTTTTTTCCCCTGTTACAGGTGGTAACTGTCCTAGGCAATATTCCCCTCTCTGATTTTCGTCCACCAGCATTCTAATCTTCTTTTCGTCCCCTCGACAGCCTTGAAGTTAACTTCCCTTGATACCCTTAAATCCTAGGGCTTCTGGAAGCCCAATATTCCCTTCATGTAGATTGGATGGATACCCTCACATTCTAACACTATATGCCGCATAGTTTTCTGTTTCTTTTCCGCAGACCACGCATACCCCATCATTTTGTGAATACTTCCCCACAAAACTCTTAGTTCGCAGGCAACCTGCTCTAGCCTCAAAAAGCAAAGCACTGCCCTGGGAATTATCGTAGAAAATTTCCTTTCTGATGTTCAATTTCTCAGCCCTGTACATCTCTAACGACGTTTAGCTTCCATTTTTTTCCTCTATTTTTCGTTCAATCTGCCTTGCCTCTTTTTGGTTACCTTGGCTGTTTTGGATTCTCCACTGTTCTTTCCCGTATTTCATCGTTAGCCTTCTAGTCTTCCTTATCCACTGCGTGTCCACGCTTTTCAAGTATAGGTACCTAAAAACCTTAGCTGCCCACCTTCGTTGATCCATTGCCCTCAACCTCATCTCAAAGCATATTTACTCTGAGCTTCTCTAACTTCAAACGACGGCCCAGCCCATATCTCCCTGAACTGCTTCGTTAGTTGTTTTTCCATGCGCGCCTAAGGCCAAACGTCCTACCGTTCTCTGATTACTTCAAGGCCTGATAGGACGTCTGATTTTAAGCAGAGTACAGCATTCGCAAACGTGAGACCCGGAACCATTACTCCTTTCCACATTCCTCTTACTACTTCAACAACTTAGTGGCCCGGCTTCGCCGCATTGCACGCCTTTGCACAGTGAAGCACGCTTGGGGGTTTTCGGCCACGTGGACGCAGAAGCCAGACAACCTGCCCAGTCCTATGGACTTCTGCGGTGGTGTGCCTTTGTCGGAGACCCTATTGTTCGCAGAGCTTGGCGCGACGAATCTTTTTAGACAAATTCCAATGGCGATTCTGTCTCACTCTCCATTCGGGCGCGATTGCGCGTGAGGCGAGGCAGCAGCATCTGAAGCGTCGGGCACTGCGCAGACATCACGTACGACGCGTTGCTTACAGAGAACAACGTGGCGTTTGTAGTGTGTTAAATTCTTTTGATTAACCGAGTGACTTGTTCCCTCTTCCGAACACTTGTGTGCATGCGTCCGCCTGAAATTTGATGTATTTGTGCTTGCCCCAATTTGAGTGTATTCTCTTGCCTGCCTGACCATGTGGTGTCCCCGTAGTACTGTCGGTATGTTTGAGCGTATTCTTCCACGCAATAAAGAAAAAAAATTACAATATCTTTCCGTGGGGGAACCTTGAGTAGTATGCGAAGCAGCCATGGGGTCGACTGAAGTTCCCATCAGTTTTGAGTTCGTCGTTTCCGTTGACGTTCAGCTTCACGGTGCCTTCGTTGTATCAGTAGCTTCTTGACGTAGTTTGATAGAGTTAAGGACATAAGGCGCGTTCGTAGCACGTGCTCCCGTCTCGGTTTGTAGCACAGTGGGAAGAGCGCCACGTACCTCCCATTGCGGCCAGAGAGTCGTGGGATCGAAACCGGGCGCCGCCTTCTTTTCATAGTGGACTGCGCTGACGTCAGGCCAAAACAAACGCTGACGGGGCTGAAGAGACGTGCATGCGCAGTAGAGTGCGGACAGCGGACAACGACAACGAGGGAGGGAGGGGCACAGCCTCGAGCATGAGATGCTTCGCATCTAAAAAAGCTAGTCGGTAAGGCGTTGGCTCCGCTACTAGGAGTGTCCATGTTCGACCCCAGACCCCGCAGCGTTTATTTTTTTCAACTAGCTCCAGAAGAGGCTCCAGACAGACGAAAACGAACTCCGGTCTGCTAAACTGCGGCTACTGGTCAGAGACCACCAAGTCGTCATTTGGGCTCTTGGATCTTGGTTCAGGAGCCCAATTTGCGGCAAGATTTGCGGCTCTACTAACAGCAGTGCTTTCTCAGCAAACCAGGCAGTGAAGTAAGGAAATTAAAGTAGCAGTTCTGTACCTCTGCTGCCAGTTTAGAAGGTCCGCCCTCAGGTATTTTGTAAAATTAAGTAAAGCGTCAAATTGGGGTTCCGCCTGGGTGGCCGCGCAAAGCACATTGTTCATCCCATAAGTTCACGTTCTCAATTCCTGCGCATAGTTTCATAGAATATTCAACACGGCTTAAAACACCTACGGCTTTTTACGAGTGGTATAATGAAACACCTATACGCTGTGAATTCCCTTCAAGGTAGCTGCTTACGCTCAGACCATGGTATTGTTTAACGCCGCATTCATTACCTTGCTCTGGCCGAGAAGAGGTCAGCCACTTGAATTTGGCACCTTGGAAAGCCCCGGGCTGGCGATCGAATCACCAAGGGCGGCGGATTGGAGCCAGCCGGAAGTAATTGCTTCTCCTGCCGCGTTCAAAACCGGCTGGCCTGTGCTTGAGCACTTGAAGCCGGGCCGTGGGCCGCGCTGGGCCCCTTATCCGCGGAGGTTGAGCCTCCGAATACGAATGGCCTTATTACGCCAGTCTTCTTACAGATCCTCACGCTGCGCCAGATCCTATTCGGCATTTACATTCCCCTTATTATTTTGCCTCCGGAACACGGCGAGGGCGGCGGCTCCCTGAAAAGCTGGACTTTCTCTTCGGCTTTTTTTTTTTCTTGCGCATGATGTTGTGTGGGCGCCTTCGAACCGAACTGTAGGTTCCCTTCCTACATAGCCTTAATTTTTTTCATCGCTTCTGGAGTCATCGATTGGCACCGGTTCGCCCCCACTGCCGTTTCATTTAGGGGTACACGACCTTTTCCGCGAGCTTGCTAGCCACGAATCCGATTTACTCCGCTTTGTCACTCCTGTGGGGAACCCTGCTGGAAAACAGAGTAGGTGGCAGCGACAAATCTACCCCGGACTCTTTTAAGCCACCACCTTTCCACAAAGCTTCGGGAGATAGCCTTAATTGGCCAGCTCCGGCCTCGAAGATCAGCTGCGTCTGATCGGAAGAGCTTCCTGGAATGAAGATGCCTTTCTGAAAGCTTTTCCCAGTTTGCATAAAAGTTTATTCTCTCTCTTTCTCTTTGTGTGATCGCGCATGCGTACCCTGCTGGGAGGCCGCATGGCACATGCACGGCTCCTGACCCGGCTACAACCGCGAAGCAAATAAACGCGGCCCTGCTTTGTGCTAATGCGTACCGACTGTTTTTGTATGCATTAGCGCACACCCAATCCAACAAACAGTTCTCATCCGTCCGCTCTCAAGGGCACGGTTAAGATTCGACTCCGCATCGCGCTGGAGGACACAGTACTGAATTTCACGAAGAGGTGTATACATTATCTCTCCCCCCCCCTCCTTCTCCAAAGGTAAGAGTGGCGCGTAATTTTACGCCACTGCCTACACATCCCCACTGTCTCACAGGAGAATCGAAATGCCTTGTCTTGTTCTGCGGCGCAGCATAGTGAGGAGGAGTGCCCCACCGCTGTGATGAGAAGCCGCTTCATCGTCCCACCATTTTTTTTTTTTTTTGTTATGTAGAGTGAAGGCTGCCATAATGCAGGAACCGCTAAACCGGGTAACACCGATGATGACTGCAACCATGCTCTCGTGGTGTCCATCAGCACGCATGCGCGGACAGTCCTGGCAGGCACACGTCACGGCCTATGATAAATCCCTTGTGCGAAAGCGCTGTCGGTGCCCCCGTCAAAGGTGGTGCTAACTAATCCCCGCACCCTTCCACGACAATCGGCTTCGTCGTTCGCACCTTGCTAAAACCAAAAGCTGCGGACTATGGTGATGTCTGCGGCGCACCATAACGGCACACGCCTCCCTCTTGATTTACGTTGGGCCGGCCATAGACGACCGTCCCGCCCAGTGTTCCGCGGACAGCTAGCCAGCAGAGGTGTGCATATTCAAACGTTTAGCGCACCTGTAAATCGCGCCGCGTTCGGTAACGCTCACAGCATTCATTGGCTGTGATTAAGAAGGGCGTGAGCAGGCATCGTGATGCCCGGGAAGGCCGTCAAGGACGCGCCGCCGAGGCGTTAACGTCCGCCCACGTTTCGGGCACATCAGCTGCCACGGCGCTGTCACGGACGCCCCTGTACGCGCGGCGCTCGTCCGTTGCCTGCGCGCGGAAGGGAGTCGAAGGCCATCGGGTGCGCATTGTCCGGCGGCTGCGATGCAGTATGTGTGCACCAGTGGTCACAAATACTGCGCTATCTGTCTCATCTTGCACGCTTACTTTAGGCCCCTGTAATCGGAAAATGGCACTGGCTGCCGCTGCGCGAGAGGCCGCAGTGGCCTTTGTCATGTCTTTTCTCGATTGGTTGCGGGGTTTAACGCGCCGACGCAACGCAGGCGATGAGGCGCGCCGTAGTGGAGGGCTCCGGATTAATTTTGACCACCTGGGGATCTTTAACGTGCGCCGAAATCTCGTACACACGGGCGTTTTTGCTTTTCGCCTCCATCAGAAAAGTGGCCGCCGCGGCCGGGAATCGAACCCGCGACCTCGTGCTCAGCAGCGCAACGCCTTAGCCACTGAGTCACCGCGGCGGGTTCATGTCTTTTCTCCGTGACCGCGGCTTGGACCGAATCCTGTAAACGTTTACCCCAGTCACACCGCCGTGCGCGTATTGTATGCTCGAATAAAGTGTTTCGCTCACTCCTGCTTCTGTTGTGTGCGTGCGTTTTTGAGCGCTCGCGTCTTTCACCCGTTGTCGCTCTTCTCATTTCTACGCTAGGGTCAATTTAAGTCTCTCTCTGTCTCTCTCTCTTTCAACAGGGATTGAGTGACACAGAATGCGGGAACTGACTTTGCTCGTTTAAAGTCGATTTCTGCTGCTCGCGCGAAGCCCTATAGGTGCACAAGAACGAGGCTTACTATACCACTTCTGTGTTACCACATGAGATTTCATCTGCATGCATGGCGTTGTCCTTGTGATTTAAGTACTGCGTCCATCCGAAACAACACAGCGCGCCACTTTTTTGTTCGTTTCTTCACCTGGAAGGCAGGCGCGGAGAAAACCAGTGCCTGTTCTCCGGGCGGCGTTTTATAATAGGCTGCCTCTGAGCGACACCATACGTGCTATTTTGCCAATCGTTTCTTTCTGTTCCGCGCACGTGACGAGAGGCTGCTCGAGGCAGCACCGAAGCCTTCTAGCTTTACCGCCAGCCTCATCCACGTCCCACTTGCCCAACAAAGACGGCACATACGAAGACACTACTTCCCCCTCAACGTTCCTAGGATCCCACCTGCACTCCGGACCAAGCGAACAAAAAAAGTCTTACGAAGGTTTTGACGTGTCTACGGACTGGTTTCCGACCGAAGGAAAATACAACAAAACAACGAAACACCGTTACAGGGTTTCAGCTTCTTTTGCAGCGCCACAACGCAGGCCGCTTGAATCGGAAAAGGAACAGACGGGGAACTCGTGTTCATTGAACGAGCCACGCGCACGCCACAGCTTTCGATCGCTTCAGAAAAGACGACGAGCGAATCGCTCCAAGTCCTTTTCCCGCCGTGAGAGCGCACACGCAACGCGCAGTGTCGCTAAGGCTTCGCTCTGCCCTCCTCTCCAGGAACGATAGCCGGCAAAGAGATATTGAGAGCGAGAGAGGCTAGTCGGAATTCAAGCGATACGACCGACGAAGCTCCTGCCAAACAGTCCATCCGCCAAGATAACAGCAGATGGAAGTGGAGGGGAGGCAGCAGACGGCTTTCGCTTTTGGAAGGCGAGAAAGCGCACGTTCATCCAACTAGGAGAAACACGCCATCAAAAGACGTACGCTCCCGCTCCTCCAGCATTGCTCAAATCAAAAGAGGGAGGAGGAGAGGGGGAGAAAGGAGTGACGCCCGTCCGCGCGTGTCGGTCCAGGGAGAGAGAGAGAGGGGGGGGGGGGGGAAGAGGACGAAGAGGCGAACAAGCACGCAACAGAGGCAACAAAGCTGCTCGGACAACTATCGGGATTAGAGAACGCCGGGGCTTCCGGAACAAATCGCACAGACACCGACGCTGAATTGATGACCGCCGGTTTAAAAGGTCTTCCACGCTGTGACTACCCCGCCGGCCGCGCCCCCTCCTCGCTCTCGGGCTCAGCTCTCTCTCTCCCCCCGTCTCGCCTGCGAGTCTAGCTGCTTCTAACCCCTGACCACCACCCCTCTTCTTCGTGGCTTTCTTTTATTTCCTCTCTCACTCTCTCTCAGCTCGGCCGCGGCGGCGAAGTTCTTCACGTCGTGCGTGCGCCGCAGCGCGCAACATGGACGCTCGCCGGCCTCCGCCCTCCCTTCCGAGTTCGACATTCTCCGACGACAGAAACTGATCGAAGGTCCGCTCTCTCTCCTCCCCTAAGCGAGTCCCCCTCCTCCTCCGCTTCCTGATCGCTTTGGGTAGGTGATAGGGGGCGGCTGCCCGTCCTCCCTGGGCGCCCCTCGACGCTTTTAGCTTTTGTCTTCGCTGCAACCTTCGCTGAACGGCAGACGAGGCTTAAAAAGCCAGACAAAACTCGAATCAAGTTGATTGACCGCCCCCTCCTCTCCCCGGCCGCTTGCAGGGACTCCTGCGCGACCGTCAATTTGCGGAACTGGCCACCACCCAGAGACGGAGCGTGTCCGAGACACACGTCGGAACCAGCTCTCCGAGGGAGGCAAGATGCGTTTTCTTCGGCTGTCACGCGTCACGGTGGCTTACGTCTCGCAGGATTCGGACGACCGAGACGCTCGCTGCAGTGATGCCGTCCCGGCGTCAGGTGCAAAGCCGTGCACCACTTAGAGACCCCAATGGCAACGACCGCGCGTGGCCACGCTTTTTAAACCGCACTTTGCTCGCACCGGGCTTTGTGGCTTTCGAACTGACTGCATTGATCGAAGACGCAAACGCGTTCCTCTCGCAGCGGGCCGGATCATCTGTGTTCGCGCGCGCTCGCTTTGGTGCCATTCACAGTGCCTGGAAACACTGAAGCAGTTCGGATAAAACATTTCTTGCAGAACATCCCAGATGGGGGTTGTCAGATAAGACATTCATTCAAGCGAGTCTGCTGTACAGGTACACCAGACCCCCTTCAAGTCAGCCTCACTGCTATGCACAAATCATTTACAGAGAAGACAATCTTCCAGGGGGAATATTGCAGCATGAAGGCACCATTCATTAAATGCATTCAGTAGACCCCTTGTATTACCAAGGAGTGCAACATAGAGACCCCAGTTGAGGTCGGATACACAATTGCGCAAACATGCATTGCTGAGGAGACATTTTTTCATTACAATATAAGCAGTTTTATATCGAATCATGGATGGGATACGTCCTTTTATTAAATACATCGATAAAACCCCACTTATCCCTAAAAAACACCACACGCCGAGAATATTTAAAGTCGGCTTCACGACTCTACAGGAATGAACTGCTGGAAAATATACCTAAGGGGAGCCTTCTGATATCGAAGTACAAGGCCCTAAATACCCCGCGTATCCATACAAAATGCTGTTCACAAGATCAGGTAATGTCGGCCTTCCCACTACACGTTACTGCATTGCTGAGAAGACACCGGGAAGACATGCGTTACTGGAAACACGACCAGTGCTGGCTGGTTCAACAGGTGCGCCATTCAGCTTGACTATAATTTGTCGGCCGGCTTCTTGAGAACGAACCTTTTTCCAGTAGCGCTCTGCGCATGCGCTACTCTCGCTCCCAGCGACCGATCCGCCATTATTGGGGGGCAAAATGTAAACAAAACGACGCCATATTGGATTAGCCAGTTGCGAACGCCCAGCCAGCTAAGCGCTGTTCCGTTTTCTGAGTCCTGAAAGCAGCAGTCCGGTAGGCGCTACGGCTGCCATCGAAAAATTTCTCAGCCACCAAAACCATGCGTTGGCCCTGAGACGGCTTTTTGAACCGCGCAGGGCAGGCGAAAAAAAAAAGGGGGGGCGTGTTCTTCTATAATCCCCCAAGTGTGGTTCGGGCGGTAGCCGCGAGAGGGCTACGCTACTGGGAAAAGGTCCAATAGTGAACGAATACTGTCGGGGATGCGGGAAGAAATGAATCCGGCGGTGACTTCTGATCGTGATAACGAATCGCGAGGGCTATAGAATGGTCGTAATATGTGCTATAGTTGGTACATTCGAACACTGACGAACAAATTTACCATCCCTTCCATAAGAAAGTTGACAGAAGTGCGAAAGCCTTCTAACATCAAAACTGCGTCAAAAGTGCGTACAATCGATCATCAAACCTTCAACTGCAAGCGAAGAACGATTTTCCCAGCACTAAGTAAACGCATCTACGAGCCATCCAAGTGTATATCGATACGTGGTTCACAAGATATTGTACTCCTGCTTCGTGATCGACGCGTGTATTGTCTTACCGTTCCTTTTTCGCGATTTTCAGGTAACCGCTCTGAGACAATGGAAGTCCGGTTTCATGCATGCGACGTGTGTCCGTCGATCTTATCGAGGCTTTTCGGTCGACCAGCTGGTCTATGGTGGAATGCACTGTTTTTTGACAGAATGCCACCGCTAGTGCGCAGCTAGTGCGCAGTGCGCAGCTTATTTCCGCAGTCCTCTTTTTCTTCCTCTCGAAGAACAAATAAAAAGATTGATTGAAAAGATTTTGTAACTATGTCACTCCTGTAGCAATAAATAAACAAAACCCTGGCTTGCTAGACAGCTAGTGCTATCTAGTGAAAACTAAATAAACCAAAACATTTCTTGTTTCGTTTATTTCAGTAAAGAAACGACTTATTTCTAAAACCAGGCCGTCGGGAACATCTTCGTGTATCCGCAAAACTTTTTGTATCCGTACACGATGCTTTGTAAGCACGTCGGTCATGAATTAGTACGTTCCATAGGAAAGCGACCAGGTGAGTCTTCTTTAACGTGCATTGCAGCGTCTTTAAACGTCTGCCTCTTCCATGAATATGGCCGGCTCTGCCGGCAATCGAACCCTCGACCGCGTGGTCCGTTGAGACACCCACGGCCACGGTGCAGCCACGGCAGATCGTCCACTTAATGATTCGTTCATTTTTTCAAGCCCGAAAACAACGACCAAGACCGAACTTCACAAGTACGCAATCAATACCTCATTTCCCTCCAGCGAGCGTGCAGCTGAAGTAACGAAGCGTACTTCAAGCAGGGCACGACGGGTACACCTTTAGAAAAGCACATGCAGCGCATAGAATGATGAAAAATGCTCAGCCTCGAAAACCGACGGCAACAAAAACAACAAAAACAATAAAAAAAAAGAATCGCGGGAGAAGGCGGGAGAGGGGGAAACAAGCGTCGAAACCCAAGACGCCATTACGTGAGCTATTAGGATCTGCTATAGGGCTTACACGAGGCGGACGTTTACCGAACCCTGGCGTGACAGGACAACATCAGGCCGCACGATCGATGGCAGCTATGGAAGCTATATGGCTGGGCCGAGACGACGGAGCGCTGGGTTTGCCCAGGCATAACAGGAGACGCGGGAGAAGACAAAATGTATACTGAACGCTAACGTATTTGCGCTTATGCGCCTAATGATGAGAAGTTTGTTTCTAGAGTTGAACAAATAGCAACACATGCGAGCGATGCAAAGAAAAAAGAAAGGAACAAATAAGCACCTGGATAGATGGCAGCAAGCAGCCACATGTCATCCATCTTCTTTAGAGTACAATGTTTAATTTGCCGAAATGAACCCAAGCAGCCCTACGAAGCGGCTGGGAAAGACAACCCCAACTACCAAAGGTACAAAAGAACAAGTCGCACTCTTTTCCGCGAATGCTGTGGGCAACGTTGACTACGGCTCATTTTGAAAAAAAAAAAGCCTTTGGTAACTCGCGCAGCTTTGTTCCAGCCACGAAAAACGTTTTTAACAAAAAAAAAAAAAAAAGGAAAATTAGGAAACCTCCAAACTTCCGGCTGCAGCGACGTATTATGGGAAAGAGTAACGTAATACGGGCCACCACTAAAAACATAAGTATCTATGTGTTAACTGCACGTTACCCTTCAATTGGTGTGATCAAGCAGAAGTAGAGAGAGAGAGAGAGAGAGGAAACTTTAATGAATACTGAAGAGGTTAGCCCCACAAACGGCGGGGCTTGCTACTTCAGATGGGGATGAACATAGTGAGGTGGAAAAAAAAAAAAGAAGAGGGGAAGAAGTGCGCACCAACAATGAATAAGAGGGAGAAGAAAATAAAATCAGTTCGGAACGTAGAAAAAATTTACAGCACTAGGAGAAAAAAATCTGAGGATCCAAAGTTTAAAGAACATCGGTTAGTCCCGTGTCAGACAGAAAAGTTAAGAGAGCCTTTGTCCCTCGCGCCGCGTGAGCGTGGTTTTGCCGCGGACCAGGAAAGTGACGCAGCTCTAAAGAGAGTCCTCGTAGCATCTGCCTGGGCCTTCCAAACAGAAGTAGAGGTCCCTGTAGAAACCCCCAACTTCGGCTTCTTTCTTGTAACCGTCTGGCAACACAGGTTGCCTTTAGCTCGCTCAGTGCAGAACTATCGTAATTAGTTCCTCACAAGGGTGCGGCGGTGTCGCTCTGTCTGGCGTCTTAATGGCAGGCTGGGGAGGCGCCACTGCTTCATCTATTTTCCTTAATATTGTCACGGGACACACGGCGGACAATGCCCCGCACTGCCACGGCTTAAGACAAGACGACGAGGACGACGAAAAAGTGGCTGTGTTCTTGCGCGCCCTATATAGGGCCGCGTGTACATTCTGTAAATACGTCCATCGCACCTCTTCGTAAAATAGACCTTTTCCCATCAACCATGGATCGCCTCATCAATTTTGCCGCCACGTAACAATATCTCCGTTAGTTGTTCCGAGTTTTCGATGGTATCATTCATTGTTATCGGGACAAAATAGTCTTTTTCATAAACCAGACTTGCATTTTGGCTTCATGACCCCTTTAAGGGCGCTGTTGGCTTTCCTGGTCACGTGGAAATGCAGCGCCCTGTCCCGCACCGTTCTGCGCCTTTCAGACATGTAGATATGGCGAACCAACACTTGGAAGATAAGGAGAAAGTCCATTTAGGAGTCAACACTCAGCAGCCCTTCTGTTGATGTAGGTGCAAGGGTTCAGCCTTTTGAGAGTGTCAGAAAATGTCACCATGAAAAGCTCGAAATAGGTCTCGGCCAGCCAATCGCATAGGGGGGAAGTAAGGTGGGAAGCCTATTTATCGAGGCAGTGTTGGACAGCTCTAAGCGATTGAGAATCTTACGAACTCGTTTCTCCTCCGTACAATCTCGTGCCCTCTTTCGTTGGCTGCATTGCCCAACTGCAATGCCTGAACCCGCCGCCTACCGAGAGTTAAAAAATGCCCAATTAGTAGATAATAATTCTTAAATCCGAAAAATTACGCTCTCTAAGCGCCCCAGGTGAGAGGTAAGCAGCATTTTGCTTCAATAACTCCTACCTATTTGACCAGCTCACACAGCGTAACACCGCAACGGACGAGTATTCTATCCTGGACGCCACTCCGAAGGCCTGTTTCTCCCTCCAAGGTGACGACGTTGACCGCGTCTTCTCCCGTCCCCCCCATCACTCCCTCATCACTTCCGCATCACACCGACCCTGTATCCCCTCTGTTTTCAGTTCTTTCGCGCTCTCCTCTACTTCCTTTTCGTTTTCTGTTCGCGCTCCCGAGGATCTCCAGCGAGACCGAAGACGGGTGGGCCGGGGAGCGGAGCGTTAAGAGCGGCAAATATTTGTCCAGTCATCAGCGCAGATCGAAAGAGGCGCCTCCCACCCGCGCGCGCGCGCGCGTACGGATCTTCAAACTTGTTTGCCTTTCATCGACGCCCCGCTCTCGGGCTCGCCTCGGTGGCCCTTCGACAAACCTTACGGCCCCACCGGGGCCCGTCAGGCTTTCCCCGTGAGGCTGTTGCACGCGAAGGATGACGCCAAGGCAAACACCTTCAAGGTAAGCGCAAAGGCCTGCACACTGCTTCCTCACAGAGAGCTTCCCGCGTGCAATCAGCTAATCTACTCGTACCTCAGCGCTGTTTCTTCAACTCAACCGATACAATCGCCTGAGGGCATGTCATCTCAATGTCGCACAACAAACACCGAACAGGCTTCCTTGTCTCGAGGGTGTTCGTCCGTTGTACCTCGGGGCCGAGCATCGCAAGAAGGAGTCTCGGTGTTTGCAATGCGGTTGCCTCGCTTTTCTTGAGGGGCGCCAACACTCTAGTGAAAATCAGAAAATGATAACGGCGGTAGCCGGCCAAAGGCCTGCTTGAAAGATGCCCGCGGGAACAGAACTCTCTCCCCTGCTTTTCACGGGTAGTCCATCAGCTCTGTCGGACGAGCGGATGGGCAGTATGTTTGCGATGACATCGAGAGTCCGCCCGCTAACGACAAGCATTGATGTGGCGGCGGGGCGACGCACGTGAATTCATGTGCCAAAAATTAGCAACAGTATCCGGCCCGAGGAACACTGCTTACACTTCCTCCCTCCCTATCCCCTCTTTTCGATATTTACTCATTCCTACACTTGTATCACACATGTCCTTCCCAATTCTTTCACCGACATCACGGCGTCCTGCAAGGGTGCTTTCACCCTCATGATCATTCTCTCTTTCAATCTCACACTATCCCGCTCTCTCTCCCCACCGACAGTGGAACGCTCTTTGTGGGCGCTCAGCCCGACGACGTCGCACCGACGTCGCCATGCCGAAGCGTGACTGCGAGAAACGTCCATTACAACACATCACTAAAACAGGCCCGGAAGAGATAACCAGGACTTAGGAATTGCTTCATGATAAGCGATGTCCTTGAAGCGCCCAACTTCTCACAATCGGCGGTCCCCTGCGAAAATTTACCTGTTTTCTTTGGGGGAATCAAATAAAGCCTGTACATCAAGTGCGAGCTAAATTGCTTCAATCTCCAAATGCATTTTTTTTAATCTGCTCACAAAACGGCGATCACTATGAAGTTAGGCTAGCAACTAGCCCAGCCACAATATTTATTAGGTCACAACACGTGTTTTGATTACGTTTCTCCTGTGTTGCTGCAAATGTAACCTGTCTTGTTTGCATTTCGATTTGATTGATTGATTATGGGGTTTAACGCGCCGACGCTTCACAGGCGGTGAGGCGCGCCATAGTGGATGGCTCCGGATTAGTTTTGACCACCTGGGGATCTTTACCATGCGCCGAAATCTCGAACACACGGGCGCTTTTGCCTTCCGCCTCCATCAGAAAAGCGGCCGCCGCGGCCGAGAATCGAACCTGCGTCCTCGTGCTCAGCAGCCCAACGCCTTAGCCACTGAGCCATCGTGGAGGGTTCTTGTTTGCGTTTCCCTGAATTGGTTCACTACATGTGCCATGACATAAGGAACTGGGTGGACAAACTTCCGTGCTAGTATAATATATCACCAGCTTTTAAAACAAAGCTTTCTACCTCTACCAGCCAACGGCTTCGTAGTGGCGTGCGCGACAAAGAACTCTCAACGCGGCTGGAGAGGGTAGGGCGCTTTTCCCTCACGGAGCACAGTGTAGATGGCGCGGCGAATGGGCGCTGTTACCCAGAGTTCCCCGCGCGCCTGAGCCTGCTTACCCCGGCGGGCGCGTCGGCGGCACCTTTCCGTCGGCTTTGTCGTCTGCTTTATCGACGGTTGTTTTGGGCCCGTTTTGGCGCAGCTTCGCGTCCATTGCGGGCTTCCTTCGCGCGACTTGATTAAATTGTCCGACAGCACCTGCTGGGTAAACCGGACCCGACGGAATTAAGTGGTCGTACGGCAAACATACGTCGGTATGCCAGTTGCGTCAGTAGTCTGACCGACAGATCCAGTTAGCAGATCTAAATGACAGACCACAATAGATGAAGCTCGCATGTGGCGCGGAGCGGCGACCATCTGCTTTTGTCGTCGCGCTCGTATAAGCGGTTGCAAGAAAACTGTCAAGTCGGCGGAGAGTTTTAGCACCCCACGACGCCGCAATCGTTTTTGAAGTGTTTTAAATGCTTCGTTTGATTATATGCGCACGGAACCAAGCGAGGCCGTGGCCGCCGCCGAAATACGCCGACAGGCGGCGCGGCTGTCGCGCCACCCGGGCTCATACGGCAATGACAGAGACCCAGGGGACAATAAAAACCACGACGGATTTTGCTCGGCAAACGGAATATAGGAAAACTGATACAAACTGACGCAGCGTCGTTAACGCTCTTCTGCTTTTTCTTTCATCTTTTCTCTGCTTTCTTATAGCTAATAAATAAAAACCGTTCCGTGGCTCGTTCAAGCTTGTATTCAGTTGAATCCTACACTCAACGAGTGCCCTTCAGCCAATGCGAAAACAACGAGACCACGACAAAGGAAGCTCGCTGGGCGAAAACAATGAAGAAGCCGAGCACGTATAAAAAAAGGGCACAATTATCCGATCGAAGCGCGGGGAAAAGAAGCCATCTTGGCGCCGGACGCGGGGTCAAGAAGGGGTCACAGTGTCCGTACGCAGCGTGACAGGCACACTTGTTCCCGATACAGGCCCGTGGCCTTTAACCCGGCGCCGTCCCTCGGTCCCTCGTCGGATACGCACACGCTGAACGCCACCGCGGAGCTTCTTCTGAGCTTCCCGCCCGTGACGTCACCCGTTCCGCCCGACCAATCCGGGAGCGGCGAGTCCATTTGTCACGCGTCACGCATCGCGAAGCGGATTCGCTTTGACAAATGAAGCCGCGCTTACAGAGCCGACCAACGCTGCCGCCGCCGGCTTTTGTTTTCTGGATGTCTTCGTGGCTTTCGGCCGGGAACGGCTCGAAACTCTTCCGTTTTGTTTCGTTCCCCCGAGTCCGCCCGAGAAGCGAAACTGAGGAAGCTCGGGATTGGGAGGGTCCCGCCAGCACCGAGCAGAAGACAAAGCATTTGAAGTGGTTTGTTATGGGGCAATCATTGCACTGGTGAGCGCGGCTGAGATCTTTTAAAACGCCAGCATCAGGGGTCGTAATAAGACGGGTTATCAGCAATGGCAAAAAAGGGTGGGTAATGGTGACAAGAACGAGCTACGCGGCCTTATTACCGAGTTGGTGTTGTTGCCTCCACTGTCGTGTTTAAAGTGGTTGCTTCCGAATCCCTCACCTTTTTTTTTTATCCTTACCGTTTCGCAACGTTCTCACCGAACGTATATCCACACAAGGACAACTCCAAACCAGCGAGGAAAAGAATACTTCGTAGCCCTTTTTTTTTTTTCATCTTCACGGCAACTCTTTTGTTTCTTTCGTGCAAGAACGCGGTTGGAAACGCTGTTGCTCCTGAAAGGTAAGAACCCCTTCCAGGGAAAGCAACACTTTAAACAACCGGTGAGTCGGCGGAACTGGCTATTAAACCATGCTCGGGGTATACCCGTGCAACAGAACGTCTTGAGATTTTTGTTTTTGATTTTCCTTTTCGGGTCGCTGTCAAGCTTGCAGGAGGAAAAGAGGGTATATCCGTGCCCGGACGTGGCGCTGCGAGCCATGCGCGAGAGCTCCGTGGGTAGCTCGACGCCCGACAGACGGAAGGAGGAGATGATAAATGAAGCCCATTCGCGGTTTCAGCGCGCGGCCTGCGGAAACGAACGAACGGAGAGGGAGAGAGAGAGAGCGGGCAGAGTTCGGTTCCTGCGCGCGAAATGAGCCCATCTGCTCGTCGGCGACCACACTTTAGGCTGAACAGCTTGATACATGACGGTCCTCGCTCGGCCCTCTGCTTTTCTCGTGTGCGTGTGAGTATTTTTGTTCGTTTGTTTGAGTGCGAGCGCGCATCAGCGAGTGTGTGCGTGAGCGGTGTCAATCCGCTGTTTTCCGCGAGGGCCACCGTACGAACGAAACTTCGGTGTTTAAACTTCGAGTCATACACTCCCCCCCCCCCCCCCCTCCCTCCCCGCACGCACACTCATTCTAAAAAGAATGTGCACTATATTTAAAGCACCGATAGCCCGTTCTGCAAGCTTATCATCCCTTGCAATGGTTAAGGAGGCTAGGGCGAGTTGGCGCATAATTACAAAGACGGGAACAGCGCAATACAGACGAAACACAACAAGAAGAATGTGACAACTATACGAGCGCTGACTCTTACAACTGAATCATACCTGTTTAGCCTGTTTAAGTTGCGTTGTATTTTGTCGGCCCCAGCCAATCGCAACAAACTGCCCATACGATGTCATAACGTCAGTGCGGGGAAAGGCGGCAGTAAGTCGCGTTATACAGCTCATTTTAGTGAACTTTGCGTTAAATGTGCTGTCAGTATCATTCTGACGAGGCAATCTTTCGAATGGTCCAAACTTGCATTTTGTCCTCACGGCCCCTTTAAGCAGTCTGGTTTTAGCAGGTTCCCGCACAAAAACACCGAAACATCGTTTATGCGAAATGTCTTGCATTTCACGGCACTACCGAATAGAGCGGTAGTCTAACCTGGTACCTCATGCTCAGTATCGTAACAATTTTCTGCGCTTTACCGGCAATATGCCACTGTTGTTTAGCCAAGTTTCAGAAGAATCAACAAGCAAACAGGAACAATTGCACACGCATCTTTCCCACGTAAAATCCTCAAAGCAACCCAAAGGGCGATGACTTATGCAAGGGCTCATGTGCCGAGTCGCTGCATCTCTTCACTTCGGTTCCTTCCACGTTTTAAGCAAGCTTCATGCAAAGAACCCGCACTTACTCGTCATAGACTCAACTCAGGCATGAGACATTCGGTTACTACAAAACAATGCTGCCTCTTCTTTTACAGCGAAGCTGTTAGCCTCTCGTTGGTCGGAGAATTTCGTGTCGTAAACAGAAAACCCAGGCAGAAACCAGCAGTTTTCGCCCAAGACGCCGCGTGCATGCGTCAGGCTAATCAGGAGTGCAGCACAGAGCTGCACTCCTGATAGCCTGCACCCCTCCGTCTAACGACGACGATGGCTGACTAATGCGAAGCTTTCTCGTGATGTATTCTTCGGTTGGCCAAGTCAATCCCAGACTGCGACCAGGTGCTACTCTGGAAGTACGCAGAACTTTTCTAGAATACCCACAGCAACTCTCGGGTGTGCACTCCGCTGGTCTAACGTTTCGGTTTGGGGTGTACGGCGCGAATCGGTAACGGCTGCTTGGCATTAGGTTCGACTGTGTCGAAATGGAGCAATCGGACAGACACCGGCTTCCGACGCGAGGGACACAGGTTCGATCCCAGCCACGGGGAGCGTCTTTTTCTTCTTTCACTTCCACACACCACCCACACTCCCACCTGACGATGCATTTTCTGACGATGCATCATCATCGTAAGAAAAAGTTGGCTTTTCTTAAAGGACCATAAAGCTGCGCTTTGAAAGCCACAAAACAAGTACCGAAACCGCATGATGGATGATAAGGCGCCGGTGAACAACGGTACCCCCCCCCCCCCCCCCGCGCCATGTGTTCTGGCAAAGGTTAGGTTTGCAGCTGCTCTCAAATTGAGGGGGGTTGACGTCATTCTACAGCTAGCGCATGTGTCCAACTAGGCAGGACCCAGGAGCTCTCGCCCAAGACGCCGAGCGCATGCGTCAGGACCCAGCATTTGCCGCCGGAGAAGCCGAGTGCAAGAGACAATTCCCGCCGAGACAACGAGGAACCTTTCACACCGTCCCGCAACAGCATGTGTAGGGGTTACAACAGCTGCGCTGGACATCCACTCATTTTTTTTATGCAATCTCTGTTGTGACCGCTTTATTGTCTCTCCAGATAAATCGACTGGCAGGCTGACGCAGACAGACGGACGAACAGACATACAAGGAATGTTCCACAAGCGTTCCAAATGAGCAAAAACGTGCAAACTTGCAAACAAGGATTGAAGACATCACAACGGCGAGGCAAATAACAGCCAGGGAGGCAAGCGCGAAATCTCTTAGGGGGGAAGATACCGGCTTCGAAGGGAAAAAAAGCCGGTGATTCAAACGGTGGCGGCTGTGCCTTCATCTTCGCGCTGTATACAAATCTCCACGCAGCGTACGTATCTGTGCTTCCGCGCTGCCGGAAATAGCAGCCGATGATAGCGAGATAGCATGAATACGCTTCACATTAGCGCACTAATGTACCCCTCAAGGTGGCCGGTGTAATACCGTACCTGCACAAAGAAGGCCAAATCAAGGCGAGAGCAAGAAAGGAGGACGAGAGGAGAGGGCGAAAGCTTTCGGGACGGGACCGCGGACTCACGCACTGGAGAAAGGTTTAAGCGCGGAACGCCTCTTCAATACAAGCCGCGCGCGGGGCACAGTCACCACTTGTACAAGCCACACCCCTCTCGGCGATTCACTACAAGCATATTAAGCGGACAAGAAACGAAAAGAAATTAAGTAGTCTACGCCTCTATTCGCCTCCCACCGACTTCGTTCTTTCTCCAACCGCAATCACGAGCCTCATCGGCGTGGCTGCGGCGCGTTCGCGAAGCAAACCTCCGCTATCTGAACGTTTAAGGCTGCCGAAATCGCGGCTATACGTCACGAACCGGAGCTCGAACGCGTCTTAGCGCGGCCAAAAGTAAGTGAAGTCAGGGCAGCGCGGCCCTGTTAACCAACGGCCTTTGAGGACGGGGACTCGGAAGCGTTCGAGGCCTGCTCGTGCTTAGACGGCGGTGGCGCGAAGAGGCTCGAGAAAGGATGGCGCGGCGGCGGGCGCGCCAAACGGAATAGAAATGGCAGCCGTGCCTCGCCTTATCGCTCGCCGCGATCGGAATTGAAGCGGCGCCGCCGCGAATAGAACGCTCGTTGCGGCGACGCAACCAAAGAACACCCGCAACCGCCGTCACCGAGCGAGGTAACAAACTGAAACCGGCAGAGGAAGCGAGGGAACGCCCACCGCTCTTCTCAGCGCGTGTAGATAGATGTAGCGCGCATGCACGCAGTCCGAAAGCGAGCACGACAGGTTACGAGGAGGCGGTCCGCGCAGGAGTTCATACCTCCCCTCTCTCAAGCGAGCCGAGTCCCAGGGCCGGCGAAAAGGGACCCGGGAAGCAATTAAAGCAATCAAGACGCTTTCTGATAATGAAGAGATGTGTGCGGTGCACGGAGGAGGAAGAATCGTTTCTCTCTTCTTGTCTGTCATTTTCTTTTCAGGGATATTTCTCTTCAACGATCTCTGCGAGACGAGATTAACAGGTATCTTGTGGGAGCTCACGTGCGCGCGGGGTTTTGCGCTTTGTGGGTGCATGCATGCGACTCTGCTCGGCCCTCAAAAGACGCTCAGCAGTAAACGCAGGCAGGCCTCTTCGGTTCCGGCTAATTGTGCGCGCACTCGAGAGAGGGAGCCAGCTATTTATTCGCACTTAGTGCCGATGAGCCGGGGTCCGAACGACGGCGAACGCCGAATCGCCGCCTTAATTGAAGCAGCCATTGCAAAATTATATATGCAATTGGTTACTACGTGAGCAATAGGCTGGGCATGTCGGAACAATTTTCGCGGCGCTCTGTTCTCTTTGGCATTGCTCTGTCAACAGAGCGAGCGATAGAAGAGCACAGGACGACAGAGTGGCACAGCGCCTGGAGAGAGAGAGAGAGAGAGAGAGAGAGAGAGAGAGAGAGAGAGAGAGAGAGAGAGAGATTTAATGGGAGCAGCTAGTGAGCCTAGGCGACGGCCAAGAGCCCTTGAACTCTAGCATTGGCCAGATGAATGGCCCATAGTCGATATCCGGTGGGTCGGAGCTGAGCAACACGGTCCCCCATTGCTCTCCCGGCCGAGTGATTCTGCGAGCGGGCGTGGCCGCCTGCGGGCAATCCAACAGCATATGTGCTTGGTAAATCTGCCCTGTCTTAACATTTATGGCATTTGTCAGAATTTTGCCCATTGCCAAACGAAGTAGAGACAACTCGGAACCCCACAGGCCTACAAGAAGAAAATACCCGCCTCCACATCCAAAGCTCACCAAAGAAGAATCAACACAGCTACGAAGACTTCAGACAAATTCATTCTCACGTGCCACACAATGTCATATGATGATCCCCATATTATACAGCTACGAATGCAAGTTCTGCAGCGGAACGCCCAACACCCTATACCACATGGTGTAAAAGTGTAAAGGCGTTAAGGAGCTCCCGGAGACCCTGGCAGCCTCATCGGAGCAGTGGGAGGCCGTGCTGACCAGCGCGGTCCTGGAGAACCAGCGTAGCCTGGTGATCGACACGGGCCGTTCATGCTGCGGCAGGCCATGGCATATCCCGGACTAGGGACGCCAACCAGAAAGGACGATCACCTCAAGAACAACGCAGAAGATCATCCCCCGCTCCCTTACCCATATGGGGCCAATAAACTTTTATACTACAGCCCTGGGTAGCAGTATCTGTACGTAACTTGGTTTGGATACGAATTCGCCTGAAGAGGTCGCCATAACGCGGATTGTGTCTTATTGAGTGATGGGTAAGCGGGCCCGTTCCATACGGTAGTGATTTGTAACTGTCCCTGAAGGACACGAGCCGATCCCTGCCCGACACCGAAGTGAATGAGAAAATGTGGTGGTATACGGGTCGATGCCTGCTCGGCCGGTGAATTCTCAGGCCGCAAGTATCTGCAATTTTTTTTCTTTTAGTCGGGTATGGAATCCGAAACAAAGTAATAACAAGGGGGGCATGGGGGTGGGGTGGGGGGTTGGAAATCGCCTTCGTTCTCCCACGGTACCTCCTCGGCCAGTGGGACTCCCTTCCGAGTGCGCGTGTACGCAGGAGGCCGCACTCACGAAGATACCCCTTGTCCTGCTCCCGACGTCTTGAATACGCCGCGTCGCCAACACCCACGGGGATGCCGACTCTCCGGCGGAGTGGAACAGCAGGAGTTTAATTTTACGACTAATAAAACGATGTTTCCGGCGTGGAAAACGTCAGCCTGACGCTCCCACGAACGTCTCTTCACGGAGTTCGCAAAAGGCGATAAACGTCACAACCCAGGTTCCCTGCCTCAGGCCGAAGAGGTTCTCACGCCTTGGCGAAGAAAGCCCCGCACGATCCTTCCTATACGTCCGTTCGATTCTTTCTTTCGATTCGTGAGAACTATCGGAATTCGCCCTTCGATGTTGCTTGCTTCCGAGCTGCGGGTGATAGGATCGGTACGACTCCGCACAAGGCTTGCTAGCTGGCCGCGCAACAGCTGGGGAAGTGTTCTTCACTGCAGCCTCTGAAGCACGTTCAGTCGAAAGAGAAAACGCTACCAGAGCAAGATCGTAGATTGTACGCGCACCACCCCCAATCCGGTGGCCCCTTTTCAGCGCTTAACGAACAAGTCGTTTTTCACGCGTATGTCATTAGGCCTAGAAGCGACAAGCAGCCCCTCCTCCTCCTTCCTAATAATTCATGGCTCGTCTCTCGGCCTCCTGAAAATTTCACTGCTTTCTGCTGCCTATTTACATTAGTTCCGTTCTTCCGGCGGAACGAGGGAGAGCAAGGCCGCGCTTTCCGTACCCGTGAGATCCTCGTTACGGCCAGTAGCAATGGCGCAGAACTGTTGAAAAGGCACGCAGGTCGGCGCAAATAAAACTCCTGTAAGCATGCCTTGTGAGGGCAATTTTGACCGACATGCATGGTACCAGAAATCCAATTTAAGCCGCGAGTGTGAAAGCCTAATTATACTGACTATGGTACTAGGGGAGTAGAAAGAATTCACAGAGGGACGGCTCAACGCGGAAAACTGAGTGTGTTGGTACAAGACCCAAAAAGCAGCGCAGAAAAAAAAAAACAGACAAGAACGGGGACAAGACGACGACTACTGTGGGCAACAATAAACATTACTTCTCTCTCTCTCTCTCTCTCTCTCTCTCTCTCTCTCTCTCTCTCTCTCTCTCTCTCTCTCTCTCTCTCTCTCTCTCTCCCCCTCTCGCAAAGGTCTCCCCACGCAGGGAGCGGTGCCAAAGCAAACCTTCTTACTCTGTCCTCTTTCACTCTCATCTATGCTCTTTTAATCCCCTGTCTCCCCTGTACGCCGGGCTGGGTTGTATGCTGGTGAACTCCCAGATGAGTCCATAATATCCCCTTCGCAATGTCCCCGGTCAACTTCTTTTCCTCTTTCTTCAATCCGAATCACTCCTCCCCCTGTGCATGCCAGCGCGCGCGATGCCTTCGAGGAGATTTGGAAGGTGCCGCCCCCTGGTGCGACGAGGCGAAAGCGTCGCCGGCTTCGGCGGCGCGCCGCCGCCACCGCACGTGTCTCCCACTGAGCCCACGCAGCGAGACGTCGATGCCAGCCGTCTGGCGAGGCGCGGGTTGGTTTGGACTCACTGGAAGGCAAATACATCAGATCCGCAGCGCGATAAACAAGGAGAGAGTAAGATGAGGATCCTAAGTGCGGGTCTAGTTTTCTCCATCCGCCTTAAACACAAGAAACTGCCTTCCTGATATTTTCCCAAACCGGCAACGACTACTACCAGGACTTCTTGAAGGGCGAAAACCTGTGTGACTTTTGGTGATTGGCCGCGGATAGTTTAAAAGGGTGACACGACAGGGTGGAACAATCTGCCTCCCAAGGCTAGGTTCACCCGTTTGTTTGCTCACTAATGCTATGTTCAGGCTAGCCGACGTAACAGCCGTATCGTGCGCTATGGACGTAATAAAGCGGCGTTTCACGCATCTCGGTGGGCTGAGACGTGAAATGACGTTATTATTTAAAGATATTGTAAGGAGACAGGACGCTTTTCTCAGGAAGGCAGCAGATCGAGCGGTTCCACCTTTACTCGTCGGATCGAGACTCCGCCCCACACTCACTTATGATGATGATGATCATGTACAGATGACGATTATAATGGTTATGTACAGGTGAGAGATTGGCCGCACCGGGGACGGTGGATAGGCATGGTCTGCGACAGTTCCACGAGTCTACGAGTAAGCGCTCACAATATTACGACAGTCGCAACAGTCGCCTATACCCGGCCGAACTATTAGCACTAATACTACAACAGATCTGGGAGGGCGGTGCGAGCGAACGGTGCCTATTAAAACACGCTCGCTTGCCCAGGAGGAAGCAGCTCGTCCCGCACTATTTAGAACGAAATATGCGTCGGTAAATCACCCCTTGTAGAAGGATAGGAAGGAACATCTTCACAGCTTCGCGACATTTCCAACGTTTATTTATCACCGCCAGATCGTTCTCCTCGAACCATAGCCTGTCGCACACCTCGGAACTGAGCCCGAAACGTCCTCCAGGAACGTCCCTCTGAAGTTTCGTGTACGCATCTTACCGCACGCCCAATTTACTGTCTGGTACCCGGCGTTCCCTTCGCCGCAATTCCCGTGCCGCGGTACCTCGCTACGCCAGGTGTCAGCACATAGCCTTCTTGGTTTGCTTGGCTCCTCACTAGAGGTCTCTCGGGGCTCTTCCGAAGCTTAAAGTCTCCAGTGACTTCATTCTCACCCCTGACACGAAAAATCTGTAGACAGCTGGAAACCTATCTATACGCTCCGCTGTAAAAAGCACGTTTTCACTGCACAGTCGGTCCGGCTGTCACGCCACGCAAATACTCTGGGAAGGTCCATGAGAGCGGCGTCACCGTCGTGTCGCCCTATCCCTATTTAAGCCCAGATTACAACGAAGTCGTGACGAATAGTCCGAGTCCAGAACTTTTTGATGCGTGCATTAGGCCCGTTTTGTGCCGACTGTTCACATCTCGCCCACACTGTGAGTGGGTGGAATCGACAATGATCAAGGTAGTTACTGTTGCGCCAAAAGTGCGATTATACTGTTATAGATCTGACGCAAGTAGTTAAACCAAGCAACAGCTGCTGCATCTTCCCAGGCGACCGTTTTTGCCGCTCTCTCCAGCCCACAAAAGCGAGCTCAAATCATAAGCTCAGACGATGAAACGGGAGTAATATTGGCATCGTCTGAGCTACGTATGCAATTACTGAGAAGCGCCCAGTCTCGCAATTTTCTCTTCTCACCAAAGCCCGTGGTCATGCCTTTAATAATCGGCTATTCAATAAAAATACTTACTCATTGAGTAAAGAGGCGTAGTCACCTGCCGGTACCACCTAAGTATAAGCACACTTATACTAAGTGTGCTTATTTTTAAGCACACCTAAAACTAAGCACATCTTACTAAGTACAAAGTAAGATTTTTCCGGTGGAACAAAATTATACCGGAGAAAAAACTGGGGGCAATTTTCCCAAGCGCGCCTGTCATAGCCAAGATCTGCCACGCAGCGCCACCTATCACTCCCTTACAACCGAAATCGTGGGAACAGCCCAACCCGCTAGAGGCACGTGCTGCTTCAATCCTTGAGCATAAATGCGCCGAAACAAGTCGATCGGTCCGGATAACAAGGAGAAACGACTGCGAGGGCTGGAAGGCTAAACAAAAAGCGAGTAAAAACGAGGGCGAGGGAGTCTGCGGTGCAGGGGGAAGGGGAAGAGTTTTAAACAAGCCCCGTCATAATAGTTCGCCGCGAACGGCGCAGGCAATTCGCCGGCCACGACGACTGGCGCCTTCGGAGCACGCGAGCACCGGTGCAGCCGTTAACCGTAATGGCCGTGCAAATGCCTTTCCCGCGGGTCTATACCGAGCTTCGGCCGCCGCCGCCGACGTAACGAACCGATCGCGCGCGCGGAAATTTCCCAACGCGGGAAAGCGAAAATAATCGCCCGAGCATTTGGACGCCGCGTCGAGGCTGAGAAAAAAAGCGCGGGAAAGTTAAAATCTTCGCGTGTGCGCACGAAAAACTATTACACTCCCATTTTACCTGCACCGTTCGTGACGGAAAGGAGAAAAAAAAAAAAAAACGGAGAAAAATGAAGACATTAGAAGAAGCATTGTAAAAACGGAAGTTTCGGCGATTTCGGGCGACGGGGATATAAGCAGTATAATGCGAAAATTGCCTGTATTCAGCGGCAACCCTTCAGAGCCGCTTAGGTGGCTCTGAGTGTAGTAACTTCCGCTTAGGCATCAGGGTGATTTGCGAACGCGATCGGCCGTTAACAGGCGATAACTTCCGCTTCCGCATAAGGGTATAATTTGCAGGAACCAATCGCCGTAACTCCGTTAACCGGCTTACGCCATTAACGCGAACGATCAGTGCCAACCCGCGCAAACACCACGCGCCACTCAATTTGGAAAGACGGTTTCGACACGGGCGTTAAAATTACAATAAAACGAGCACTCCGGGTTTCAGTACTGTATTTCAAATTTGTAGGTTTAACGCGGCAATCTACACCTGGGGTTTGGCGCGCACCTGGACCTTTGACATGAGCCGAAATCTCGACACGCTGGCGTTTTCGTTTTCGCAGTGTCTATCCGACGACATTCGAATACTTAAGACTAGGCTAGCACCGCCATAAGCGTCTGTCGTAATCAACCCCTTCGTATGTGTACGTGATAGCAACTAATTTTTATGTGTACATAGCTGCAAATATGTGCTGTAAATATCGTTTCCTAGATTGCAATAAATAGTGCAATAAAGTAGTTGCAAAGTAGTGCAATAAATACTATAAGCAAACAAAAAGAAAAGTCATTGTAGTGTATAGCTTGTATTCAATAGCGAGGCACGTATGCAGGCAACCGTGTTAGTACGCCGTAACTGGTTACGTCGGGCTCCGCGGGATGGCGGTACTTGCCCGTGCTAAGCGCATAATATGGGTAGGACATTCCACGCTCTAGCCCACCGAACGCAAAGTAATGCCTCTACTCCAATGTGAGTGCGATTAACAGCAACTGTTGACATCACCGTTGAGAATCGGGTTGAAACGGAGCAGACGACGCACGCCGGTGTTATTTTTCTTCTTCGGCGTGCGGCCGCAGTGGCACAAGCCGCGCCATATCCGTGGCGCTTCGGCCATGTTCGTGGCCATTTCAGTGTTGCCAAGCGAAGAAATTGACAGCTAAACTTTCAAATGAATACCACCTATATGATCCGTGTTAGCTTCTTGATGCAAAAAAAAACGGTGATTCGAAACCGGCTCTTGCCTCAGTTTTTTTTTTCTTTTCAGCTTGAAATTGAACTACAATTTTTATGGATTACGTCAGTTTTTGGTGTTTTAAATGATTGCTTTGTGTTCATTAGGTCATGTTGTGCTAGTTTAGGTTAGGTTACCTGCTTTAAGTTATGTAGAGCAATGTGGTGCCAGACGAAGCCCTTTTTTACAAAATGCCGGTGGACGTCGATATAGTGCAGTGCTTATACAGTACCGTCGGACGGCACTTTAGACACAGCCTTTCGTTTTAAGCTTTCATCTGAATAGCGTCCGCCGCGGCGGGAATCGAACCCGCTACCTTGGGCTTAGCAGCACAACTCGTTATGCACTAACGACCGTGCTATTTTTAAAGCTAAGCCCACCACGGCGGGCACAGCTGAATTTCAAAGCGCGGCTACCTGTTTAACTGCACGAACTTCAAAGGATTAATCAAACTTCTTTCCCAAGAACCGTTTACGGTTTCGGGCAAAAGAGAGTGTACAATCTGAATATCAGGTTAACCTGGGGGCTATTTTTGGATCGACTGTTGTATATGACTACTATTTACGAGATTGTAAAAAAGAAAAATAAGCACGTTGGCGTGTTCGTGCCTCTAGGGCGTTCAGGCTTGCCCAAACAAAAGACTCTGGTCGCCGCCGAATGGGGCTTCAGGCACTATAGCTCACACGGAAATTAACGCAACCAAAGAACGCGGGGGGTAGAAGAGTGAGCAGCGCGTTTCTTTTATACAGCAACGTTCTCCCATGCGCGTATTTCTCTTGTTTTTGGTTTACAGCGACGGCCCGCCGAAATGCGAAAATAAAAGGGAAGGCCGAAAAAATAAAGGACGTCGCGTAGCGCGCCGTGCTTGCAACAATGCTCGGCGGAGAAACCACTTAAGGGAAGCGAAGCACCGCCTGGGGACTTTATACACCTCGCCTTTTCAGCGAAATTCTTTCGCGCCCACTCCATGGACTGAACCTGCAGCCAGCTTGTCAAGTGCGAGTCCCCCGGCGCCTTGACGTAAATGCACTGCGCTAGCAAAGCCGGAGATTAACGAAACAGCAAGATAAAAAAAAAACGATTCGCTTCGGGCTTGCCACGAATTAGGAAAAAGAAGCCCTTCTACACCGAAACTGGCTGAGTGGACAAAAAACGTTCAGCTGAGAAGGTAAGAGTTCAAATTTGGTTTTCTTTTTCGCTTTTGTATTGAAGAGAGCCTTCAGAAACACCGGGTTGTAACTATGCCACAGCGTATAGCTAGGACGTCGACACTCACGAATTTTCACTCCGTCGACGCCAATGAATGGAGCGCTGCAGGGCTTCTGCAGCGACCAGCTCAATACGGGCACGAACTGGTTGCTCCCGCAATTCAGCGTTTTCGAAACCAAGCAGCACGAAAGGAACAGTCTTTGTCAAACGTTTCTAGGCCAGGAGAAAAATTTCGGGACTAGAAAGAATTCAAATCAAAAGGTAAACGTTCAAGGGTGACCAATTTATTTTCACCATCATGATCAACAACAGCAACAACAACAACAACAGCCACTGGGTCTACTGCATGACAAAGGCCTCTCCCATCGACCTCCAACCGCTCGCGCTCGAGTCCGCCCTTCGCCTCCGAACTTCCTTATTTCGTCCCTTTAATGGGTCTTCCTCCTCTCCCAGATCCGTCTCTTGATGTCCCCACTGTAACCCTAGTAGTCCGCCGATTGTCGTTTAACCTAATTGCGTGACCAGTCCAAATCAATTTCTCTTCTTTATTCGAACTATGAATCGTCTACTCTAGTTCATTCTCTGATCCAGCAAGCCGTTTCCTGTCTCTGAGTGTTACTCCAACTATAATCATTTCATGGCTCGTTGATCCGATCTAAGTTTGCCTTTTTATGATAGTAAGAAAAAGAGGGGCTTCTGCTAGCTTTATTCTGGCTGAGAACCTTTATACTCACTGGATAGGTAAGCTTGCACCTTTAATTGTGTTGTGGCATATTACCTTGGGCACGGCCTAGAAAATTTGATAAAGGCTGGACCTTCCACGCACAGCTTTAGCAGAGTCGTCGTTTACCTGCACGCTAACCCATTCGCTCGCCCCGAGGAAAAACTTAATCTTTGTAATCATGATTGCTTGAGTTCTTCAAATGCTTCCCGCAGAACTGAGTGTTTTGCTGCTTCGCCAGTTGAAGGGTGGTTACAAGCAGAGATTAGTTGCGCCGAGCCTTAACGGTTAACTACCTGTTTACCTTTAAAGCGTGCTCACAGCAACGCACCATGATGCTGCGGTGAAGGAGGCTAAACTCCATGTTCGGCCGACGGTCGTGCAAGTAAATACAAAAAAAAAAAAAAGAGCCACAGACAAGAGAGACCACTCGTCACATCCTGTGTGCCAGGACCGTATATTTATGATAACCGAGCGGTATATATCCACATTTTGAACTTCGGTTCATCATGCAGATTCGTTCCAAGTGCGCACGCACGCCTTACAATTTGTTCATTTGTGTCACAAATGGCCTCAGATGGGTCTTGTTCGTTATCTTTCGCCGGTGTGTATCAGCCCTAGCATAAATTCCTGCTTCTGGATCTCTTTCGGTGGTGTTTGGTGTTCTATCGCAGAGCGACACCTCAGGGCGAGCTTCAACGCGCTCTGGGCCTCTTTCGCATTCGCATTGTGCAGTCTCGCCGCCTACTCTCTCTCTCTCTCTCTCTCTCTCTCTCTCTCTCTCTCTCTCTCTATCTATATATATATATATATATATATATATATATATATATATATATATATATATATATATATATATATATATATATATATATATATATACACAAGCAGGGAGTGATGCGCCGGTGCAACGGACCTGCGCAGACATCAGGATTTCCACGGACCGAGTGCGCAGCTGATCGCAAGAAGATGCGATTGGATTCTGGACCGTCATGCCTCGATAACCCTCAGCCTTCCGGCGGGAGTCCAGGACTCAACGGCGGCGCTGCGGACACCTTGGGAATCTATAAAGCCTGGCAGCAGAAACCGACACGGCATAGGGCACGGCAGCTCACCCGGAATGCGCAACCTGAACCCATTTTGTTTACTTCTTGCAGGTGAGCAAACGTTACGGCAAATGTATTTGATCAAACGACCTTTGTTTAGCTGTGCTGCCGTGCCCTTGGCTACTTTGTAGAATGTTGTGCGATGTGTGTACCTATTTCGAAGAATTACCTGCTCGCTGGGGATGTTGAGACCAACCCAGGATCCGATATCGACGAACTTTTTAAGCAGCTTCAGATAATCACGGGGGACCTAAAGGAAATCAAAGAACAGCGATTAACAGCCGTCGACAATAAATTGGAATGGTTAACCTCCCTTGATAACAAAGTTTCTTCTTGCATGGCTCAGGTAGTCGAGCTACAGAAAACAGCATCAGCCTTAGAAATGAAGCTGGACGACTTGGAAAATCGCTCAAGGAGGTCGAACCTTCTAGTGTATGGCGTGCCTGAGGAAGCAGAAGAAAATGCTGACACATTAGAAAAAGCTGTAAATCAGAAAATTGTTAAAGAAATCCTAAAAGTTGAGCCGGTTGACATCGAACGTACAATCCGAACATGCACTCCCTTCCCTTACCCCGCCACGTCCCTTGCTACATTTGGTATATATAACTTCGAAATCAGTTTACCCTCTAATCTTAAAACAGGAAGTCCTCTTCCTCAAACGTCAGCAAACTTTTGTTTTTTAATGTTTTTCTCGTGTGTCTGTTTTTACTTATCTTATTTTCTCGCGCTCTTTGCCACATTTTTCGTTGACGGCTTTTGATCAGGGAAACGTGAACGAAAGGGTTTAAAACGCCTTAATCAGCATACCCCCAGTCGTCGGATGTTCGAGAAAATCGCACCTTTGTATACGCTTAGAACAGCCGGAGTCGAACCCGAGAGCCCACGCTGAGCAATAAAGAAGGTTCCCCCCCTTCACCGGGAACGGCGCACGTGAAAGAGAAAAATTAGCAGTGGCTTAGCTCGGCTATGCCAGGATATACGTAGCGTGAGCTAAGGTTCAGCACCCGTACTCCAATTGGATTGGATTTCAATCCAACACAATCCAATTTAAGCCAATCCAATCCAATCCAAATCAAATGCAATTCAAGCCAATCCATTCCAATCCAAGCCAATTCGATCCGATCCGATCCGAAAGAGAAAAACAGAATGAAAGAAAATCCGTGTAGCCGCAGCAATCAAGTCAGCACGCTGGATTTAACGGGCGCCTGTTGAGATGGCCTAGCGGTCGGTCGGTCGGGCAACGCGCGCTTCTACTACACGAGCAATCAGCGCCGGCGCTAAGGAGCGTCACTCGGTTCGGCGATCCTCCTCGACGCAGCCGTTGCTCGCAGCTGCCGGCACTTGGGAACAGGGGCCCAAGCGCGATTAATTCGGCGCTTCCTTAATCGAGAAGCGGCAGCTTGCGAGCTCACGCAACCACAAGGCCGCGCCAGAGAGCGAAAAAAAAATAAAAGGGCGTCAGTGCCTGGATCGTCCCGTGATGTGTACCCGATCGTGTGCAACACCTTAAATGCAGGAGCGCAGATGGTACGCGCCTGGTTTCTCATCGACTTCTGCTGCTTTTCGCAGAGGCGTCGGCCGCGTTAGAGCGCCATGCATGCAGATTTACGAGCGAACGCGTGTCGACCTGTTGCCGCGCCGCGAATATCGAATAATGTAAGCGGTGCGTTCGCGTCGCTAGCGTTGCCTGTACATAATGGCTGCGTAAATGGCCGAGTGGGCGGGGTAAACGCGCAATCTTTGAAGCGGAAAATGGTGTGTAGACGAAAGAAATGCAAGAATGACGTATAGCGAAGATGATTCTACAGAAGTACGTTCTTGTTTCTACACAGCTTTTAAGGAGAAAGCCTTAGATCTCTGTTTTGGGAAACAGGTGAGGTAAAAAAAAAAAAACGTTGCGATGTACACAGAATCGCACAGAAATCGAAGCGCGAGGCGCGACCCGGCGATCGCGCGCTGGGAAAGGGGAAAAGCCGCGCCAGAGAAGGGTGTACTGCTTCCGCACTTGCAATATGAGCCGCCTTGAGAGGTGACGGTACCGAGGGGTGCGAACAGGTGGCTCTTGGCGACGGCGAGCGAGAGAAACGAGCTCGGACAGTGCTGTCCAAGGGGCTGGTCAGTCGGAAGACGGCGACTTCAACCACGAAAGCGGCGCCACCGCAGCCAATGTCGCCATCAGCTTCGGCTTGACGTCACCCCTCTCTTTCATTCTGCGTTCTTCAGTGGCTCTGTCCACAGGTCAAGGTCGCATTTGCCGACATGCCAATATATTGCTCTGACGATAAAAAATCAACGAAGGCGAACCAAGAAAGCAAAGAGCGGGCTGGCGTACGAGCCAATTTAAACACACCAACCTTGGACATCTCTTCCAACTGCCAGAAGAATATTATATACCCCATCCCTTACCCCCAGTCCGCACCCAACGTACGAGCAGTGGGCTGGCCCAGCGCAGCCTGGCGGAGAGGGGAGACAGCGCGGACCAGGGCTTCCCAAACTAGAGAAGTCCCCCCTCCCACCGGGCAGGCGCCCAACCATCAGGGCCTGAAGCTCGTGTAAATAAAGCTTATTCACTAACTCACACTCATACTTTGGCACATCCCATAACAGCTAAACTTGAACGCGGTTAGGCGAACTTTTCCTATTTCGTAACAATACAATGCGGCTATGCCTGCAACGGCTTCCTCAGCACTGGAGTGCGTAACGCTTTTCGAGCTATGCCGTGATATTGTTTATTACTCTGTCCCTGGTCAATTAACCAAAGCAACCATCCTTCAAGCGCAACACATTTACGTGCTCTCCAGACTAATACATTCCCCCATCCTATCCGGCTTCACCTTTTCGACCGACAGAACTCCCCGCTTTGCCGATTTTGCGGAGAACCCGGAACGCTATATGGTCGGAGGATGTGACCAATCTCCACTGATTACTCCCAAGCTGCAAATTTCCACTGTCGAGCTTTGGGAGAGCGCCTTGGCGAGCACCAGCCTGGACGACCAGCTTCGGCTGGCTCAAAGGGCTGTCGATGCTGCCCGCGCTCAAGGCATCCTGGACTGAGGACGCCTCCTTCAAGCTTCAGCAGAATCCCCCCTGTTGATTTAAATAAACGTTTATTCTCTCTCTCTCTTTCTCTACCTGAAATAATACTACGGTCACATGGCACAGGTGACAGCGTAACGCTGGCCCTTGGTCGAGGCATTCGATTCCCGGAAATAAATGTACGCGTAAAATGACGTCTTTCGGTCACACAGCCAATCAGGCCCCTGGGAAGCCTCTGACGTGCTCCCACCGCCGCCTGGCGCCAGACATTCGATGCTCTACACGTTTATGCAGTACGTAGCCTGAGAACGTGTTCGTGACCTCTGTTCGATCCGTCTCGGGTTCACGCTACGGGACAGCGCGCTCTGAGCTGGTCCCACGCCACCTACAGCCGAATACAACACGCCAAATACAACACCTAGCGAGGGCGAAGCGAGCGAATTCCTCGTGCTGGTCGAGTCGGCGCCGAGGAGTGCCGGCGTCGAATTAAAGTAGGCGCACGAAGCTCTATATACGCCCAAGGTCGGCGTTTACAGCCCTGGCCATGACAGCGCAAGCGAAAGACTACATCCAGGACTGAACAAATATGAACAAACGTTTGATGCTATCTTGGTCGGGTGGTGAAAAAAACGAGTGGTAAGGGGGGGGGGGGGAGGAGGATTTCACAGGAAAGTAGGTAGGCTAAAACCAGTCGGAGACCCCTGCAAAGCACTGAGAGTTCAGTTGAAGTCGTTGCTTGGACAGGCGACTGTGAAGACTCTGGGCAGCGGTGGCGTGAACTTCCTCCGGAGTATCCGCGGTGTGCTTCCCCTTTTCTTGGCTAGGTGAACTTCATTTCCTCTATTTATGAACAAGGCTCCAGGGTCAGAGCCGAAACGTCTTTTAGCCCTCAATTTCGTAATTATATCCACGATATTCACAATCTCATGCTCTGCATTTTAGAAAGGTAGCGGTTAAGGAAAAAAAAAAAAAAGGAAGTGCGTTTCTGCCTAAAAAGTACGCTTTCGAAAAGGGCAGTGATTGGAAGCCGAAGCGGTCGAAAATAAATACCCTTCCCCCTTCCCTTTCACACCCAGACAAAACGTCAAAATTGATTATTTGATCTTTTATTCGGTACTATCAGATTCTTAGTGCAGTACCTAGTAGCATTTCATTTTGTAATTTTTGTGTCCGTTGCAAGAGCATGTGCGCCCCGCACCGAAGGCTTCGGAAGTCCTTAGCGGCTCGGGGGCCAAGTCTCTGGTGACCCAGAAACCGCGCGACCGGTCATCCGCGCGTAAATAATGCGGCTCGTCGTCGGGGTCCCCAGCAGCGGCCAGTAAGGTACGTAACGAGCGCGCCTTTCCGGGCCAGCGGAACCCGCGCGGCCACACATCCGATCGCGAACGCACTCAGGGCCCACCGAGGCGTACACGATACGGTTCTTCCCTTTGGGGATCCCCACTGGCCCCCATTTGGCTCGGCGCGCGAAAATATGAATCCCCAGATCACGGCTGGGTGACACCGACAAGAGATGACTGCCACGAACCCGCTGCGCTGGCCATTACCATTCCCGAGATGCAGTTCTGTCCGACTTCTCCCTTTCTTTTTCCCTGCCTTTCTGGAAGCGGGACGGCATTTTGGCTTCTGGATGTCGAAATAAGCATCTTTGTAAGGCAAACGCAAAGCTACTTCTCTAAGGGTCCAAAGTGTTGGGAGTTGGCCCTCTGCCTCTCAACGCGCCCTTTTCGCCCTGCGATGCGCCGCAAAGGCGTATCGGGGGGCAGCGTCTCGACTCAGTTCGTAGCCAGTTTCTGTGGACGGCCGAGTGCTACTAGCGAGTGCACCGCCCGGCGTGCGAGAAGACCAGGAAACGGCCACTTCCGGTGCCCTAACGACGCACTTCCGGTTGGGCGAAGAACAGTCCCCGAGTTCCAACAAGCAGCCGAAGAGGTGCGCGAGGCCAAGACAAGAGGCATGAGAACTGCGCCGTAGCTAGGCTGTGGTCTTAATATACCCACTGCGGTCTCTGGGAAAACGGGTATTTCGGGTTCAGAAAGAAAATCTGTTTGTGAAACAGGGCTGCGGTATTTCCCTTTATTATTATTATTATATTTTTGCTGCGGTTACAGATTACGAGGGCCCAGAACTCAAAGAAAATTCGCTCAAAGAAGAAATTTGCTGTTTTGCGCCCCTGATGATCGTACAGCGTCAATGAGAAAATGAGCGGATGTGAGCAAGCCTGAGATTGTGATACTCAGCTTATTCAATTTTTGTCGTGTAACGCTCTCTGTGGAGCAGGTTTCCTCGCCGCGCAAAAAAAAAAAAAAAAAAAAAAAAGATTGCGAGTATTGAAAAATTAATAAAAATCGGCAGGAACTCACAGAACTGTCTACTAATGCGCAGCATTCTTATGGCGCTTTTTATGCTCTTGCCTGAGTGTGAGTTCTTTGCAGCCACATTTTATTGGAGAAGATTTTGACAAATCCTGCCCAACCAGTTATCTCCGTTTACGCTATTTATAACGATTACAGGTGTTACGTGCGCGTAAATTTGCCAAATCTGCGTTTTTGGCAAGTGACAGGCGTTAAATCAGTCGCCATTTTCGTTAATTTTTTATATATTTTTATATTTTTTGGTTTTTCAACATTTCGTTCGACCACTTATCTCCATTTCCGCTTATTACAGTGGAACTTCCGCGATATCTGCATTATTGTGAAAATGCACGGCGTTGTACGGTTCGCCATTTTTCGTAATTTTTTTTATGATATTTGAGCTATTTTTTAGCTTTTCTAATCTCAATTATCTTCATTTACGCTATTATAACGATTACAGGTGGAGCTTCCGCGATATTTACATTACTGTCGAAGTGCAGGGCATAGTATGGTTCGCCATTTATCGTATTTTTTAAACATTTCTCCTATTTTTCAAGTTTGCCAAAATTTCGTTCGACCAATTATTTCCATTTACGCTATTATAACGATTGCAGGTAGAACTACCGCGATATCTTCATTTTTTGTGGAAATGCAGGGCGTTGCACGGTCCTGGCTGGGTAGGCACTCGGCAAAGAATGCAGCGCAATAAAACAATAAGAAAGGTCCTAGCGCCTTGATATTTCGATACAAGACGCCTCGTATAAGCCTCAGAAAATGTGTTCCCTTAGTAATGCATTTTTGCTTACAGGTGAAGCCGACTTTAGGGCATCGAAGTAAGCTTCGCTCTTGTAAGCTGGCGTGTTGCACAGAGAAGCACGGCCATCTAAGGAGGGAGTATTATTAGAGAAAACGGCTCTTACTTGTGTTATCAAAAGTATCCTGAAACAAATATAGACTACTATCCGCTAACACGACTCTGCCGTTACGCCGAGTTTCATTTACTTGTCATAATTATATAATCCACAGTGAGGTTGTGAACGTTACAGAACTACTGTTTGCTGCCAATACACGGCCACGTATACGGAGGGAGTATGCTTACAGAAAACGGCTGTAACCGTTGTCTTACCGGAACTCCCCCCCTCCCATTGATCGACGAGCGTGAAGTTGCTGTACTATAGCAGCCGTTATCACGGTCATCGCGTTTCTTTGGAGCACTGTCCACTAACTTCCAACACAAAGTATGCAAAACGCATTCATCAAACTACAATGCGTAACGCCACTTCGTGAAAGAGAAACATACGCTTCGCCGACGAGAAATCGCCGATGTACAGATAGATGGTAATGAGAGTTGTTTTACAAGCTTCGCACGAGTTTTCGAGTGCAGGGAAGCAAAAGAGAGAAAAAAGAAGTTTTGAGTGCCCGGCACAAGGCGCTTCGTCATGCCACCAAGGATGCCTTTTTCCTCGCCTCATCATGCCACTCGCAGCGTGCCACACACGCAGCAACACGCTCAAGATAATAAGGCCGCAGCAACCTGGGCACTCATATTCTTATCGCCGCCATGTGATCGCCCAGACCCCCGTCTTCTTTCAACCTCCATGCCGTATTTTGTTGTCCGGCATTCTTTTTAAAACCTTGGTAGCTCACATAATAGGAGGGGACCACGGCTCGTGACCCTACTCACTGGCTTACTTGCGACCTAGGGAGTGTTTGCTTGAGCCGTGCTGTGTGAGAGAAGGGAACGAGGCAACGTTCCTCCGCCGCCACGCTGCATATCACTCTCTCAACATCTGAACGTGGGAAGGAGGAAAAAAAAGGTATGAAGACACGAACGAAGCCAAGGAGAGTCCAACGAGCACGCAAGACACACGTTCACAGGCAGGCCCGCTGATTGCGCCTTGATTTGATTTTCCCTTTGTTGTCTGGTAGCCCTGGTAGCGGATCCTTCCGATAGCGGCCGATTCAAAGAAATTAAAGGTGTTTCTGCTGATTGTGTACAGTAATAAACGCTAAGGTCAGGCCTTCTCGACCTGGGAGGTGTTTGTCAAGAAAAGCTCCCCTCGGCGTCCAAACTCGGGGTCCGGCGGCGAGAGAGGGAGCGAGAAGCGCACGCGTGCCGCCTTTTCCCGTCTCGGCCGCGTTGTTTATGGGCCGTTTGCTGCTGGAGCCGGCAGTTTCCGAAACGGCGCCCGGGGGCTTTTGACGGAAATATGGATTTCGCGCCCGTCTCGCCAGTCGTCGTAGTCGTCGCCCGTCATCCGCTTTCCGTTTCTGCGCGCCACCGGGCCGGTATATGGGCGCGCTCTCGTGACGAGAAATGTGACAGTTTCCGGCGCCCCCTCCCTACTACAGAGAGAGATGTCTGCAGCCGCAGCGTGCTGCCCTCGTAGCTCTGCGTGGCTGACCCAGTTTTCTTTTTTCTTTTTCTTCCGAGAAAGAGAAGAAAAAAATACCATCGGCGAGATGATGAGTTATTTTTGCTTTGCGAGTTAGCTGAGTTTGACGCGAGAAGTTATGGCGGCAAAGTTTGCGAAAATGCGTCGACGGTTCATTTGCTCTATCGAGACTTGGTAAATGAATACGTCGACAGTGGTGAAGGTAATGATTGTTGCGACGCTGACAATAGGTGCTTAATGCTGTAGCACCGTTTACGAATCGCACCGGATAGTAAAGGTTATGCGCGATAGTGTGAACAACAAATTGATTACTTCCCTTTTTTTTTAAGTATTCGCGAAAGCAGGTGCCTCGTGGAACCCACAACGTGTGTAGAGTCACGGAAAAATGAAATTCGAACGCGACATTATGAATCGAAACACACACGTTTGGCCTCCACGCAAGTATCCACTCCCACTTCACCGCAGTTTCTTTCCATGCCAGCAAAATTATCGCGTTGCTCTATACAGCAACAAAGTTTGGAAGTGTAACTAACTCTGCAAGCAAACCACAATGTGGATTCCACGAACCACATTCTCCGATTTCGCGTGTTCTGGTTTATATTATAGCGTTTACTTTTCCCTTGACCATGTCTACACGTGCGTGTGCATGCGTGCGTGGGCGTGTGTGCTTTAGCGTTTCTGAAGCTGAGAACGTGATATGAGGCCGATTTGGACCTACGCGACCGCAGCCGGGAATCGTGCCGGGTGACAACGACCTCTGCCATCACTTTCCCCGTCGCCGATCATTTCGCGCTGTGAATGACTGGTCACTCCGCTTTCCAAGTGACGGAAGCGCCGCGCAGGTTCGCTTATATGCGTCGACAGATGCGAAACGACGAGAGGTGGGCTAAATTTCGCCCTTGCATGCTTCGGCACGCCTCCGTGCATGCCCAGTCCTTTTTGCGACGCGACTCCACCGCCGGCGGCGGCGTTCCGTGCGAAACCTTTTCGATCCGAGGACTTTGCGGCCGCAGCGCGACGCTCTACCGACCAAGCCACGGACGCGACGGTGATATCAGTGTTAGTGACGCGCCTTATATCTTTAACGCATCCTCGTCGTCAGCGGCGTGCGTTGGCGACTCAGCGGCGTTATAGCGGCTTGATAACTGCGTGTGTACACGTGATACTACCAAGGAGGTTGTATACACCTCCTCTACAAACCCGATGGAAGAGATGGAAGAGAAGCGCGAGGTTGCTGCATTCGCACTTTCTTCTCTCGGGAAATGCAATTTTTTTACCACGCTTTCCGTTTGACCTTTTTACCACGCCTTCACTTCGCCGGCTCCTCATCCGTGCATGGCATGTGCAGCTGCATACACACACGCTTCTTCATTCTTTCTCTGCACGCGATGCCCAATTCTAACGCGACATCACTCCACAGTGTAACGCCTTTCTGACAGCTATCGGCAGGGCTGCAGCGTTTAGGTGAGAGGCAATGCGAAACGTAACTTACCAAATAATGGTTTCATAAGCGATGCCGAAAAACGCCCGACTATGCACGCTAAGCGGTTGTCGGTGAAAGCGTATATCACGATATGTGCCTCAGAAGTGCACGTACTCGACCCCGTCTTGAATCCGGAACCATACTTCCTCACGGACAGTGCACTTAAACCATGTTTCGGTGTCCTGTATTCAACGGCAGGACATGGCTTTCGTGTGGAAGCGCTACACAGAACTTGTGATCTTTGTTTACACTCGGTGTTTTGGCCAGTACCCCTAGGAGGGCATGTAGCATGGAAGTGTCGTGTTTACGCACAACACAGAAAAAAAAGGTTGTGCGTTAATATACAGGTATAGAGCTTTCGATTGGTTCGATTCAGCGCATGATCTCCCACTCGTGAAGCATTCTGTCAATATTTAAACGGTTGCAGTGAAGCGTTTTCACATAGGAACAGGACGCGGAGCGGGACAGCGAAAGAAAAGGTGGAGAAGTCACTTCCCATTGAGCGCGGTTGGGTACCATACACCAGGATGGGAGAGGCTGAAGGGTTTAAACGGAGAAGCGGGGCTGAAAGGAGAAAATAAGAGCGGAGATAGGTGCGCACTCATAACATCTCTGAAATGCACTTAAAAAAATTGGGGCATCTTGCACTAGCTGTGCAAGGCTGGAGATACAGCGGAACTGAGGGTCGACCTAGCTTCTTCCGGTTTTGCTCAGTATTGGAAGGTTTGGCGAGGCTCTGCTAAGTTTTGTTAGGTTTTGCGCTGTTCTTGCTAGGTTACGCTAAGTGTTGAGGGGGGGAGCCAAGTTTACATGTTTAGCCGGATTTTACAAGGCCGTGCCGGTCGGTCCCCCATGCTGACAGCGGATACCAGGGGAGAAGAAGCACCCCCACCTCCGCTGTTTCTCCAGCCTTGCACCACTGGTGCAAGCTACGGCAATTTTTTATTGCGTTTTAGAAGCACAAGAAAGACCACCCATTTTAAAATGGTATAGTAAGGGGTGCGCATGCGCATGTTCCCCTTGTGCTCACACTCGAGCAGCAGGCGCGAAAGCAGGCTTCACTGTTATAGCACCCTATATGCGTGGGGCACCCTTTATAGGCCGCGCCGTTTCTTGCTTGCTTTTTTTTTTTTTTTTGCTAACGCCACCGGACCAAACTCAAGCGTAGCTCCGCTAATAAAATTCACGTAAACGGGCGGAGAATTTGGGTTACCCTCTCCGAAGGCAAAGGTAAGCATACATCTCCCAGGGTTTCCCCTGCGTCCGTGAACGGCCGGCAGAAAACCCGTATCCTTCCAGACCGAATCACTCGCGTGACAAAGTCTTTGCTCAATACTCTCGATACCTGCGGGTTTCAGGGCGCGCTGCTGTATTGTAAACGCCACTATAGGATCCACACGCCCTGCTCCACAGTATTCCCTGCTTAGCTCTAAGCAGTTTCGGAGCACCACTGGAACCCCCGTTATCTCTCTCCTTTCGCCTGAACCCCAAACTTCAAACTTACTTGCGCCGCTCTGGCTCTGTAAACAAACAGGCGTGGCATCACCACTATCAGTGTACGAGTCTGCATCCCCTGACGACACGGAGACCACACACTGGAATTGTGCAAATTATTTAGGAACGCCCGGGACCGCAAATTGTAACTGTGGGCTGAATGGATTGCGGTGAATGTTTTTCACACTCCACGACCCAGCCGCGCGTCAGAGCCATTTTTATTGCAGTTTTATAACAGACTACCACATTAACCAGAATTTAGGTACAACTATTCCCAGCGAGTAGCTGTTGGAAGTTTGTTGTAGGGGACCTGCGAAAGGCGCGGTCACGTGGATCGTGCCGAACGTGGCCATCGTCACCGGCCGTATGGCGCATGCGCGGGGTAGAGTCACTCCGCGCAGCACAAGTAGCGCGTTACTGGGAATATTTGAACACGGCACGAGCCGTTTTTGTATCTTTTTGGACCTAATATGCTTATAAACTACTGCAGCGACGGCAAACAAACTACGTGAGAAAAGGCAGACGATATGACGCATTCGTGGCAGTCTCCTTTCAAAACGCGCGCGCCCGTTGACATCCGGGTCCGTCGCTTACGCGGAGTGATACCGTACATGAGCTGGTGCCGTTCTTAACTTGTTCCCGAGTATAGAGTGAGAGTTCTGGTTGAGTTCGGGCGAACTGCAGCCTGTGACTCGTATCGTATGATGTGCATCCACCCTTCGCGTTGCGGATTGGAAGGGGGCGTGGGGGTAAAGGTCCGATGTGTACCACCTCATTTTTGTTTCCTGTGGTGGGGGCTTCGGGTGCATGTGCGTGACGTTAGTGGGTTTCAGGACATCAGACTCAAATTTAAGGAGCGAGAGAGATGTGTTTGAATTATCCCTAGAATCCGCATTATTCTTCTCCTCTGTATTGCATTAAACCACTAACCCCAAATGTAATCAAGGTGCTGAAACTGAAAAAAAAAAAAGCGAAGTGCTAATAACCAAGGGGTACCTAAATTCGCAACAATGCGGCACTTCTTTAAGCTACGTCGGCTAACGATTCGGTACGACATATACGGTGTTCCTCGCTTCTACGAAAAAAGGCGGCGAGCTGAACACGCTGGTGGCGCCCCCTGGAGGCGTTGACTTCAGCAACCCATAACCTCACCCATAACCTCCGAGATTCACGCATGGACCAGAGAAGGAGCAGCAGCAGCCGCTCATCACCGTTCAGGCGTTTCGGCGGGAACGTGTATCACACACAGTCGCTGAACAGAGCACGATCCTGAGTAACCAAGTACAACGGGCAGGCAAAGGTGGCGCAGTTTCGCGTACACCGAGACGCGCTTCCAGGAACGAAACGTGCAACGCGCGAGCGCGCTAAGGAGGGGGAGGGAGCAGTTGTTAGCCAACGCAACGCGCGCGCTCAGACTAAAACGATGTGGGAAACAAAGCAGCGCTCATGTCTCGCTACAAGAGCGCGCATACACCGGCGGTCGGGGGCGATCACGGGAGCGGCAGAGAGAGAGAGCCGTGTATCACAAGCCGCTTGCGACGAAAAGGGGGCGATGCCCACGACGAACAGCAGCGCGGGGAAAGAGAGGAAGAGAGGCAGAAAGAAAGAAGTTCGTGTACGCGTAAGAAGAGGCAGAAAGGAAGAAGAAAACTGCGTGTCAAGCGAGCAGCGGAGAGGTTAGGAAAGACATCTGGGAAGAAAGAGACGTTGTACAGAAGGACGCATATACAACAGCACGTGCAGAAAGAACACGGGGAAAGTGGGGAAATGGGGGAGGGGGGAGAAAACGCGTGTATTACAAGCATCGCGTACATGGCGCCAACGAGTCACCCGGCACCGCAGCCGGCTGTCAAAAATTACACCCGCAGCAGCAGCAGCCAGTCTGCGCGTCGCGCGACGTTGGGGGTCACGGGGGCCCTCTCGACGCCTGGGGTAGTAGCTGCCGAAGGGAACGCCACAACAGCTGCGCTGCAGCCAGCCAGCCCGCGTCCCACGGAGGACGACCAAGTCGAAGCGGCCTTGCGAACGGTCGCCCGTGTCGCGTTCCCTCTCGCCGATCCTTCTGCCCTGCGTTCGCGAACTTCGCGCGCGCCTGAAGAACACCGAATGTGCGATGGAATAGCAACATCGGATGGCGTAGGTCTACGTATTATGCACTGAACTCTCGGCTATAAAGAAACCCCTTTATTCGAATTCTCGCTTTATTCGAAGTTTTTTTCCGTGGCCCGCCGTTCCACCGAATAGAGAGCAGATCACACCCGCGTTAGACGAAATGCTGTTCATAACGAAGTCAGATTGCTGTTCCGATGACTTTGTTGTAATGGCAGTTTAGTGTAGATTTCGCGCCGCAGTGTTAGGCGGTTGTGAACCTTTGAAGCGTTCGTTATAGCTTAGAATGATATACACCAGTAATGTATCCAGAAAGGTTATAATAGAATATGACGAATGCCTGGATTAGAGCACAAGAAATTGTGCGTTTGTACATACGCAAGTTACGACCTATATCACCATCGCTAGCAGTTACAACGAACGCTGACGACGGTGGTAACCGTAGGCCGGGATGTACGTACACACCCCGTATGTACGTAACGTTTAATAGTCATGACCAGGGGCGAGGCCGGGGAGCGGGGTTCAGTGTCAAAATGCCCCAGAAATTTTCAAAGCGCAACATCCCCGCCTCCCCTCTTTCACCTTTTTTCATCCATGCTATATTTACATACCACATCGATCTATTACAATGTAAAAAGGAAGATTAAAATGACTCTGATCGAAACGATAATGACTAACGGGTCAGGGGGTCAGCTTTCTTTTTTATGTTTTTACCGGTGGTATGAAATAGCCCCCGAAAAATGTCTCTAACTACGCCACTGGTCATGACCCTTTCTGCACCAGCCACGGAACGATCCAAACTTCGAAAATTAATAGGGACTCACCTGATCACATTCTCATGGAATTCACTAATTCATCACCCATGGGCTTAAAAAGCATGCATGGTGTACAGTACAATTTTTTTTACAGATACATGAAAGTGCTCCCAACATCCTAGTCTGCCACTTTCAATCTTTCAGAAATATATCATTTCGTTACTGAAACAAAAAAGTAAACAAGAACCTTAGATCTCGGGGGGTGGGGGGTTGCTTCATAAATTTTAATCCAATTAACCTGCACGCTTTAATCGGTTAGCTGATTGATTAATCGGCTGGATTGGGTTGGTTTAAGGGGCGAATGAAAAAAAATGACATTTTATAATTATTATAAAATATATTCATAACTAATATCAATATGCTCCTATAGTCCTGTTCACAGATTATTGTAGTGGTTTGAAGTGAGGGAAAAGGAACGGAAGCGCACTGGCGATAATATTGAGCTCACCTGCATACAACCCAGTGCGGGGGAACCAGAGGGAGAATATGAAAGGATAGAGCAGATAAGGAGATGAAAGAATAAAACACATCCCAGATGAGCAGACGCTATGATCATGGCGCTGAAGCGGGTGAGATGCTTAACAGTGCGTTTCTCACTCGCACTATTTCTAGAATCAGGAATATTCGGACGCGCCGTAATTGCAGGGGGCGTAGATTAATCGTGGCTTATTTACGCCATATTTTGTTTATACAGGGTGTCCCAGCTATCATGCACCAAGATTTACAAAAAGAGCAATGGCGTTACTCGAAGAAAACTTAGTGCATAATGTTTGCAGTACTGTGGAGAAGCGGACAGTATTTTTTTCGTTAATCAGACCTAATTAATTGTAATTGATTATCTAACTCGAGAATTACTGTCCTAATCACTGAAGTGTCAATGAGGCAATTGTATGTACCCACTAGGGGCATCTAACTGCGGTATTTTCAGCGACAAATTGCGTACTCATTTATTCTGACTGATAAAGAAAACCCGCGAAATATGAGAAATACCTCGTGACGGCGCTTCCGCACTCATTGAAAAGCAGCGTCCTCAAATAAAAGCTGATTGAAAGCAACTGCTTCTCCTGTTTCCGCTTGAAGAGACAACGCATCACCTTGACAATGGCATGTACGGAAGGAGCAGCAACAGCAAGATTCGCGAGGCGCGTGTGCAGATAAGGCACAAACTCGGTCACGATTTCTTCTTTCTTTCATTTGTTTATTTCATTCTGGCTAACTCAGAGGCAGCCTGTTTGAGGGCATTGCTTTACGATGCGCGCGGAGGCGCCGTCACATGGTATTTTTCATATTTCGCGGGTTTCCTTCATCAGTCAGAATAAATGCGTACGAAATTAGTTCGTCGCTGAAAATACCGCAGTTACATGCCCCTCGTGGGTACTTACAAGTGCCTCATTGACACTTTAGTGATTAGGACAGTACTTCTCCAGTTAGATAATTAATTACAATTAATTGGTTAAGTATCATTAACAAAACAATATTGCCCGCTTCTCCACAGTACTGCAAACATTATGCACTAAGTTTTCTTCATGTAACGCCATTGCTCTTTTTTTAAATCTTGGTGCTTGATAGCTGGGACACCCTATCTAACTGTAAAACGGTGGGAGTGTCCACTCATCGTTATTTCTACTCTGTATATTTGTATTTAGAGTAACCATTTTCCCTTCCATCTTGGATATCACCTTGCACTTTTAATCACTACCATCTCTGAGCATGCTTGTATCGCTTTTTGTTGTGAAGTAGGGCGGGTTATTTGAACGCAAATATTATCATCAACATGGTTCCGCACAATTTAGCCATGACACCTTTGTTTCATTTCGCCCACGTGCCTTTGGCCGATTATCCGATTAAAATAATTAATCGTGACTAAATCGCTAATCGATTAATCGGGAAGTTAATCGATCAATCGCCCACCCCTATTGAAGAAACAGATTTTGGTTTATCCAGCTTTCACTAGATGGCACTAGCTCTCTAGAAAGTGAGAGTTTTGTTTATTTATTTCAGTACATAGGTAACGTATTTCGAAAATAAGTAAGCTTGACCGTTTGGAGCATTTTCATGGCTCTGCAAAGCTTTTCCTGCTGGTGCACCATGGTTTTTCATGACCCGTCCGTCACGAACTAGTAAGTCACATACGAATGTTAACAGGTGAGTCCCCCTTAAACGTGAGGAGTGAAGCGTAAGTTCATGTTTCCAGGGGAACTGAAATGTGCACAGATGCAAAAAAAAAAACGCTGAAATACATATTGACGTGAAATCAAGTAAAGCACTCTCCCGCTGACGCCATATCCGAGGGAATAAATAAATAATATCAAATTGCACGTGGTGGACCCACACCTGTACAATAAGCGGGTCAAATGGGGGGGCTACGGAAGATTCTCGGAGTCTACAACAGGGCCCCTCGCCAAAGCCGGTTTCATTGCAGCACACGTCGCGGCGAGCGTCGTGCTCCGTCAGCTCTCTCACCCATGCGGCGCAGCAGTCACTGCGCTGCGCAGGCACTCAGAGGGTACGCTCAGCGGAGTTCAACTCATAGGAGATGCTTACGTTCCGCCGGAGTTGTTCCTTCTCACAGCTGCCTGGTCAAGCAGTGCGTGCCACCGTGGTGGCGTGAAGGGCGTCAGGTGTCAGGGTTCCGCGCTAGGGGAGGCCGCGCTCGTTGTTAAGCCCCAGTGCACGGTTGGGCAACAACCGGCAATTACACACGGCGAATGACTCGGCGGCGGACGCGTCACGCACAACCGCGAATAGAGACGGGACAAGAACGCCGCCCTGTGGGCGCGCGCACCCCTTTTTCTTCTACAGCAAGGAGCCACCGTATCGTATACATATCACCGCGATGAGCGACAAAGCGGAACGGACGAGCCGTTTCTCAAGGCTCGAGGAAGAGGAGGAGAAGCAGCGCTTGGACACGGTGTTGTCTCGTGAATAGAAACAATGCCTCGAAGCGGATGCGCGCGTAGACGTGTCCAACAAGGGACGTTTCACACGTCTCTGCTGCACGCTAACAGGTTTCCGTAAGCCAAGAAGAGCGTCCGAGTCGCGTGATCTGTCGGACGGGTTTAATTGAGGCGTCGTCGTCTTCCACCACTGGCCGACACTTTGCATAAACGTCATCCCACAAATTCCTCCCCGTGCGTAATGAGCTCTGCCACACCTTATTGCCGTTCCACCGCGGCCAAGGTTCGGAAAAACAAGAAGAAAAAAGAAATGGGACAATTGTAAAGGTCTCGTTAAGAGTTGCTGCGAAACTTCCGGCTCTTGTAATGTAGCGTAATTGCTGCAAAGAGCCGAGATATCCGCTGTAGCATACGCGCCCGAAGCGCGCCTGGTTATCTTCTTGTCAGTCTCTCGCTGAACCGCCTACGCTTGGGGAGCACGGGAACGCATTTTCTCGCGGCACGTCTGATGCCAGCATTGTACGTTATAAAGCTGTCACTTTTAATGCCAGCCTGGGGCCTTAATTCTGACAATTACAACCCGAAACACCGTACGTCATCCACCAGATGGTTCCAACCCACCCCGGGCGGCAACGAAAAAAACTAATAAACAACGTCTCCGAAATCGAGATGACAGACCTCACTAATCACGGGCCGCTTGAGCTGTTTCGCACCAGATGTCGCCTCCGAAAAGGCCCCCAAGCGAAAACGTAGAGGGAACGCATCTAGTCTGTTTGCTAGAACTCTCCAGTTGGCTCTACGCGGGGCGGATAACACTGACTCACGATAAGCCCTGGGTCGTCCAATTAAAGCGGTCAGCCCGGTCCTAACTCCTAGTTGACAGGGACGGTTTGTTCGCGAGCGCCACAGCCACTCCAAGCGACGGGGGAGCGTCATTATCGCCTCCCAGCTGGTGTCGTGTACCCAAACCCTCTAAGTTCAGGACGAGAAGTGGAAACAAGGTCTGCGCAACGCATCGGCGCCATAGCTCTTTCCGACCGCCCGATTCCTCCCCATTAGCCGGTATAGGACATGGTCACGAGTAGAAGTGTGAGGTGGCCAACGTCCGGACGAGAAAGGCCACCCAGGGGGATTGCAAAATTGTCCGGTCTTCCTGTCCTTCAGTCTAGGTAGTGTTTGTAACAGCCCATAGCGCTGTGAGCGATCAGCGGTCAGGGCAGGTCAACACGCATGGCCCTTTATCGGCAGTTGCCTGCAGTAGCCTGACCTTATAGTTCACCGTATGTGTTGAAAATGCAGCTCACACACTGCTAAACTCCGCTACACTTCGATAAAACGAAATGGCTGATGGGGAAGCAATGTATATAACAAATAAGTCCTAAATTACCCGTGTGTTGTTGGTAGTACATGTATGTAGATAAAGTTTGTAAACCGAGAGCGGCTGCGAGAAAGTTGTTCATGCTCTACTCTGAACCTCATTATAACAAGGTGAGACATAGATACACCTGTAAAACCAATTTCTTGGAAACAGTGGTTTCCAAGAGAGAGAAAATAAAGTACGAGCTCTCTGCCAACGACTGCGCACGCAGTTCAGTAACACGTAAGACGCATAAGCAATGACCGACCATCTAAGTACGTACACGCAATTTTCCCCTGGGTTTCAAGCCACCCGCTATGAGGGGGATACCTCGCCTCTTAGTGTAGGGTCTCCAGACAATTAGACGAACGTACCATCACAGACATCATAGACACAGCCCCAGTTCCAAACTACAGCCGACAAAAAGTTTTGATCGAGGGGCTGACTCAGCAAGAACATGTTACTACTATCTATCGTTCGACACGAATGATAACTGCGCGCAAAAAATACGAACAAGAAGTAGTTTTCACTCACGGAGAAGAACGTATCTTCAGCGAAGCTAACAGTTATACCGGAGAGCCCAATTTAAGAATTTGGAGAATAGCAGCACGCGCTCAGCGACAGGAAGTTGTTACAGTTATGTATCGGCTATTCTACGCTCACGCGTCGTACGGCGCACTCACGAATTGCGAAGACTGCCGGGTGCCTCGTCGGTGCAACAATAGACGCGCAGCACGCCTCGATTAAAGCGTGCCGTAAATCCCCTTTATAACGCGGACAAACGGGTTCAAAGCAGCCGACGGCACGGAGCATTTTAATGAACCCCCCGGAACGCTTCCTCCGACGCGATCGAGAGGACTACCGCGCGCTGCACGAAACAAGGGTGGGAGGAGGGGGGGGGGGGGGGGGGGGGGGGACGCAATGGGCCTACCACCGTCCTCCCCCTCCCTTTGTCTCTCTCGTGAGGTTCGGCGGCTGAGCCGGAAGTGTGAAGAGCTCACTCGAGCGCGCAGTTCAGAGCCACTCCAGTCGACCCCGGGCCATAGGCCAGAAAAGCGGACGAGAGAGCGGTGGGACGGCGGATAAGTACAGGAGCCCCTGACGTCACACCGGGTAGGGGGACAGGGAAGAGAGGTCAAGGGTCGAGCGCCAGACAGCGGCTCGGGGTGCCGGTTTTCCCACCATCCAAGTGCCAATTGATCCCCTTGTTTTTCTCTCTACATCGTTTACTGTTTTTCCCTTTAGAGGAAACTTCCGAGAGGAGTTTGGCCGTCCTTCATCGCCTAATGAGAACAACAGACGCAGGTCCCCTTCCTGCGCGTCTCCTCCACTGTCGCATGGGGACAAAAGGAGCGGATAAAGGCGAAGCCCAAAGGGGAACAGGATTACGGGATTGGAGAACAAGCAATACCGGCTAGTGATAGAGGTGAGGGAAAAAATGAGGCCTGGGACACGTCATCAAGTGGGAGAGAAATTTGCAAGCATCCGGGGGATTGGGAAGCGTAAGGTCCGCGAATGCCAAACACGTCTCCAAACGAGGAGCGCTCCTTGAACTAAACGTCGAGTTTACGAAGTTGACGATTTAAAGGGGTCCTGAAATACCTTCCGCCGATGCATGGATGTACATGTAACCAAATAAGACAATGTATTAGCAATCGCCTCCCGCAAGAATTTTGTTAAAGCGATGAGTATTAGCTGAGAAATCGTAAATCAAAAACCGCACATTATCGTCGCGCCGCGTTTCCTCCTCTTTTCAACTGTTGACGGCGCGCGAGCACTCCCTCCCATGATGCTGCGCTAGTCAGCGGTGACGTACTTCCGCATTACGCTCCTCCGACTGCCGTCTGCTACGGGCAAGTTTTGTTGACACCATGAATTCCGCACTCCGCTCAAGGATGGATAAGCGAACGAAAAATCCGGCCGCATGTGTGCGGTGGCCTGGCCTTGCCCTTTCGCGGTGTGCGTTGCTGCAGTGCAGCACGTGACTTTTAATCGGCGGCGAACTCGCAGCCGCTGGGGAGGATCTTGCGCTCGGTCCCTTTCATGCACCGCGCACTGTTTATCCAAAAAGCGCCGTATCAGATGTGGGCCCGCTGGTGCCGGGTCTTATTTTGCGGTGGTGGTAATTCCTGCCGGCGCCATGTGAAAAAGACATTTTAAACCGATACAGAACCCGTGCACAAAACGCTTCAATCATGTGACCAGTTCAGCTTGGGGTGACGCGTGGTGGAGAGCGGCAACATTGGCAAAACATGCTCCGGCGCGGCTCTGAGCTTTCTAGCGCTGGAGTGAGCGCCTTTCTTTGACGATCTCAAACATCGGTTGCCTTGGCAACCAGGCACAAACCGCCCCAGAGGTCAGTTACGGTTGCGTGATCCCGGTTCAGCTCGGGGCCCCACCTCGCGACATGTGGGCACTGCAGACGTACCACTCACTCTCATTAGGAAGTGTGAGATGCGTTTGGCATTACAGGAGGCGATGGTGTGTGTGTTGTGGACGCCTTTGTTTCGCGATTAAATGCGGCGTTGTGCTTCTGCGGGTGGATAGTGCTTCCCATGGTCTGGATTATCTTTCTCGAGCGACGTACGACTCAACCTCGCATGGGGTATGTGCAGTGTGCGTGGCTAAAAGCCATCTCGGCTTGCGCGCCAGAGTTAAGTGACTTGCTGTTCGTCCCCGCAAACCGCGCGCGAGGTGAGTGCCGAATTTACGACGGGCAGGAGGAGGCAACCCATCGTCTGTCAATCGCGGTTCAGACTTGCAACGCATGTTGTGACGTTGGGTTCGTTCGAAACGCATCTCTGGATTGTTTTGAAGTGGAAAAAAATGTATCCGTCAAACCCGGGCATTCGGCTCAGGGCGTTCTCTGCGATTGCACGAAAGAAGTGCCACGGGGCTTCAACGCTTTCTTTATGGAACGTACTCCGGTAAGAGAATATCCATGTCGTGTTATGGCCGTGTTGCATTCAATACGAACGGTTAAGCGTTTGTTTACACTTGTTTCGTTTGTCGTAAAATGTCCAAGCACTCCGGCACTACGCTGGCAGATCAGCCGGCGAGTCGACGCTGAGCAGACGACTCATCTCTTTGCCGGAAGTGCGTGAAAAAGCCGCCCAATAGCAGGATGTCTAGCTCATGACGAACATCGGGGAATCGATGATGTAGACATGTGAAGATGGCGGCGTCCAAAAACACGAAGGAAAGGGTGAGAAAAAAGCGACAAACTTTGCAACAAAAGTGTGAGCTTTCCGCTGCGCGTAAAAGAGTAATACTTGGCCCAGATGACCTTGACGACCCAATCTAACGATTGCGCTACTTCATTTAGTGTGCTCAAAATGCCTTTCAGGGCCCCTTTAAGGAACACATACGAATCCCCTCCACGGTTGTCCGTAGGCGTAACGCTTTATAGATTTCACGAGGGTCCCGATTTAACGCATTCATTCGAGGGTCCCTTTGACAATTCACACATTCCTTCCATCATTATCATCTTACTCATCATCATCATCATCTCGTTCATGTCCACCTCTCCAGTTCCCCCAATTGATCCGCTCTAGCGACGCCGGTGTGCATTATTTGCCTGTGAATTTTCTATTTTCGTTCTGCCATGGCTTTAATGCCTCCCTCTACTTGTCGTCCCGACCGTGACGTTCCACCGGTTGTCGGCTCAGCACGAAACCGCCGGTGTTTTAACATAGCGAAAAGCAGCAATACAAGCGTAATTTCCGTGCCGGTCGTAACTCCGGTGACGGATCCAAACTGTCATGCGTCGAAACGTATCGACCAGTGTGGCGCACCGACATTTTTTGCCATCGTGCCTACGAGTATACACACCGCGGTGTAAATGTGATCAAACTGTCATTGGAGCCCACATTACAATTTCGGGGGTTGCAGTTTGAGGTACAGCGAATCGCTACCACACGAATTATAATTTTGTTTCGATGATAAGATAAAGACGCGTGGCACTTTTCTTTTGTCGTATGTTTTATTATTCTTACCCCCTTCCCGGCACACCTGTTCTCGCCTCTTTTCCCCACCATTTGCATGCTCGCTGAACTTCCTGTGATGTAGTAGTAGTAGTAGTAGTAGTAGTTAGTAGTAACTTTATTTGGCCCAAAAGTTGTGGTGATTGCACCCCGGAGCTGTTCGCTCAGTCATCTAGACAGCGGGGCTCCCGGTGTTTTGGGAGCTCGGTGTCTTCAGCCAACTGAGCGAGGGCTTCTTGCACGTGGGGAGCTGGGCTAGAGATGGCAGCCTCCCACTCTGTTAAGGATGATATGTTATGAAGGATGGGATGATTTCTTCTACGTGATGCGGGTATTAATGAACATGACCAAAGTGATGCCTCGTTCCACAGAACAGAAGGGGCAAGCGTCCTTATATCCGCTAGGGTATATGATGGACATGAGATGTGGAGTGGGGAATGATAATGTTTGGAGCTGCCTGAGAAGAACTGCATGCCTTCGACTGAGCGATGGATGCGGTGGTGGTCCTGTGATGTCACTCTACTTCAAGGCGAAAATGTGCTGTCCCGCCAATTCCTGGCACCCCCCCCCCCTTATTTTTTTCGCACGTTGACGAACAAACCTGATTACATCCTCCGTGCTTCGGCACACCCTCTCCCTTCGGCCACCTCCTTGTCTCGCGCGCTTCATATTTTGACACAAGATGGGGTATTGCCCCCGCAAAAAACGTTTTCCTGCAATACATTTCCGCTTAGATGTGAAGCCGGCTTTAAAAAGATCGGTGTCTGCTTGGTTTTTGCAAGCTGGCTTTCCCACATTATGTGTTGCGAGTGAAGCCTGCTCACAAAGAAAGAATACGGAAATGGTCGGGAAGGCGGCGACAGGAGGCCACCGACGAGGATCCGGCCACGGCGCCCGTCTGGAGCGACCGCCACATTCGGTGTTCACATTTGCATGCGACACTATCGACGGCGACGACGTCTCGTTTCTTTGCTCGTTATTGACTTTCGCTTGGAACGTGATTTCACGGGAGCTTCAGTCTCGACGTAGCACAGTATCCGTGTGCTATGGCAGGATATGACGTCAGAAACTCTCGCCTCCTCCTTCCGCGTCAAGAGCGACGGCGCGACGGCGGCGACAAAAATTGGTGGGGATCACTCGTTCTTGTCGTGAGACGAAAGCGATGCCGGGCGACCACAGCGGCAGAAATCGCGTCACTTTTGCTGCTTTCGGTCGCTCCAGTCGCAAGTGTGAACGGGCCTTAAACGCGATGCCCGTAGGGAGGCGGAAAACGCAAGACGTCGGCGTGGGTATACAATCCCGTTGAACGCTTCATCCGCGCAATGCCGCGATTTTGAGCAATAGTGTGGCCAACCGACTTCGCACAAGCAGCTCAGCTGTTATCCACTTTTACATCAGAGTGGAATTACACTATTTTTTTTTTCACCGCTTAGCAAATCCCTACCGCGTTATGACAGCAGTCTCGACCAGCTACTCAAGCGAATGAGCTTGCAGCTGGCTTTTGTTTGTGAAAATGGCATTTAAAGGGTCCATGAAGAGAAAATACAACTGTGTTTAATTTTGAAGAGTTAGACTTAGGATCACTTCAGCACGGGGTAGTGAACCTCCGCCACTGAGTGAAAGAGTCCTACATTGTGCGATCGTTAAGAAACACCCGTTCCGCGACGTGAGCAAACACAACCATCCCCAGCTACGATTAACCGACTCGGTTGCGCAAGCCTAAACAGCGGACGAGAATTACACGCAAGCGGTGTAATTAAACTAATCGCGCGGCGATCAAGCTAAGCGGCGGTGCGTACGGCGGTAGCATACCGCAGAAGCACACGTCTCCTCAACGCCTGCGCAGCATACGTAATGGCTGCTGGCTAAGTGTCGCAGTGTGAACAACGCTCATCCCGTCATAATTGTCCTTTTTTTAATGAACTGCGAGAGGACAACAAAATTAATGGATGGAATTCCGACGTGCGGATGAATAGTAGATCATCCACTTTTAATTTTAATTTGCCTTCTCTATTATATTCCTCACATTAGTTTTTATTACCCTGGCAGCTTCTTGTCTTTTTTTTGTCAATTTTGCCTGCATTCTCTAAGAATCTCAAGTAGGTGAACCTGCTTTTCTAGAGAACTGGTCGGCAACTAAAATTAACTTAAAAACTGCGCAAAACATTCAGCGCGCACCCAGACGAAAGTATATTATAGGATAGATCGTGGGATAGCACGAACGCATCCGCAAAATGTCTAATGAGCCATGGCTGTGTCGTATACGTTCATAACAATTGCAGAAAGTGTTCTCAAAACAGCAGAGAGGCACTGCTGCGAGAGGTGTATTCACATGCGAAGGCACAAAATTAAACTGCGAAGTATTCTATTTGTGTTATCAGATGGCTTACTGGGAGAACGAAAGGCGAACGAACACCGCTTAACAAATCCCTACCGCGTTATGACAGCAGTCTCGACCAGCTACTCAAGCGAATGAGCTTGCATCTGGCTCTTGTTTGTAAAAATGGCCTTTAAAGGGTCCATGAAGAAAAATACAACTTTGTTTAACTTTAAAGAGTTAGACTTAACTTTAAAGAGTTAGACTTTCATACCTCACTCAGCTCCATTCCGTCCACGAAAGACGCTTTTTAACCGATGAAAACGCAAGAAATACTTAAGGACTTAAGTTACCGGCGCGAGTGACGTCATATGGGCCAGCACTAAAAGCATAATTTTCAGTGGGTTAGGTGCACGTTAGCATTCAAGTGATTCGATCAAACGGAACTAGCGGCCCCACTACAATCGTCCAGTCCTGGCGATTGATTAGTTCAGCCGCCGTCAATCGCCCGAACAAGATTCTGTGACGCCATAGACAAGTTGCTGGAAACGGGCAGGCGAGTCGCCACAGCTCCACACGTTTTTTTTAATATCTCCGTTATTTTTTGGAAGTTTGCGATGAAATTGGTATAATTTTTATCAGGACAAAGCAGCCTTTCTAATGAACCAAACATGTATTTTGTCTTCATGGCTCCTTTAAAAAAAGAGAAGCCAAAACCAGTTGTCCGCACATTTGTCTCATTAGCCTGTAGTGAAAGTATTTAGTGCACGTAGTCCCTGTTCTGAGTTTTTCCGGCCACTTTAAGCTTCACTTTTATGGCGAAGGAGTGCGTTTTTGTGGGTGCATTTCCTTACAGCGCCATTACATTTCTTCATTCAGCAAGCACCATTCGCCAACGATATACGGCACACTGCCGGCAAAACGAATTCGATTTATTCAAAGTGTCGCTTTATTCGAAGTTTCTTTGACAGACAGCACATCATCAACGCTTTGAATGAAGTACCTTTTATAACGAAGTAAGCTTCCTGTCCCGAAGACCTTGTGACAACGATTATTTATGGCTCGCAAGTCCCCCGATCGCCTGCTGATAACCATGGCGTTACCAAACGCAGGAATCCCACCACAACAAGAAAAGAAGCCAACTTGTTTTCGCTTCATCAAAGCGAGTGTAATCCCCTGCGTACGCCACATAAAAAAAAAAGGGTGAAAAGTTACACAAGTCGGAATGAGTCTCGCAAGCGCCGATATGGGCAGCCAATCCACGGCCAAGAAGTACGGACGCCGGGCCAACACAGGCGCTGCAGAAGCTGAAGCAGCAGTCCACGAACTTGGCAGAGAGAGTTATACGCGGACGCACAGCAACACCCCCTTGACAAGGTGAAAGCCTACTCACCAGTAAACTACCTCCGGTTTTCTTGTAAGCTAAACAGTAAGTTTGACCTCACAGTGGTGGCAATGTTTTTCCTATCTCGGCTACTAGAACAGCGAAAAGGTTATCGTTAATCACTCCTACCACAAAAATGCTGTGTGGAGGCCCGCTCGTTATCTGAAAGGAGTTGCTGTGCATAGCCGGCAAAATTATGCACCGCGGCTCGCACGCCGTCAGAAACGAAAGGGTGAACGCGAAAGCGAAACAAACATAAGGCGTCGCGTCGTGGGAACAAAAAAAAAAAAAAAAAAAAGCACCACCTCGACGGGGCTAACAGCACTACCGCCACAGGCGAGTGCGAGAGACAGGCGGCGGGGTTTTCTGGGGTATTCTTCATTTTCTATGCGCACGCTTTGGATCACCTGAGGCCGGGCGCGTTGGCTGCTTATGGCGCGCGCTGCCGTGCTCAGTGAAAGCGTAAGTGATATATGCACCTCGGTTCGTAAGCGAGCGAGGGAGGGAGTCGGTCTTTTCCGCGAAACACTCCGGCGCCGTCATCACATCGTGAGGGCGAGAAAATATGAAAAGAAAATTGGCGGCGAAGGGTTGCTTCGGGGAGAGCGGCTCCGCGGTGGCGCGATTCGAGCGAAGGCGCCGGTTGGCTGCGTTTCGTTTAGAAAGCATGTCGCAGTAGCGCCTGAATGTTTACGCAAGCGCTGACTGTTCAGTAAACGAATCGAGGCGGAAAACACGGAACACTCTTGCCGCAAGCTTTCTGCCGCAGCAAGGTGGATCGCTTTTTTAACAGCGGAGATGTTGTCGGTGGAGGCATTCAAGAGGCGAAATGTGGCAACGCGGTGAGAGGGAACAGTTTAGCGAGAAAGAGAGCAAGCGCCAAGAACACATGCGGCGCATTAGAAGAATGCTTGAACGAGACTCTTATACAGGCAAAACATTTCTAATTTTATATACCAAATCTGGCGGCAGTGTTTATGCTTGTCAACATTGTTGAGCAAAAAGAAAATATTAAGCTTATTTAATGTAAGACATAAGTGATGTCTGCATTGTTCCTTTAATTAAAAACTCATGGATGCTAGATTTTTGGGTACTCGATAGCAAATAAAAAATAGCGTGGGTGCCCGATAGCAAATAAAAAAAATACGCCATGAAAAACGAAAAGCGCTCGAGGAGTTCTCTCGTAGCAGTTTCCCAAGTTCAAAAGTAACAAAAGGTTCCGGTAGATGGCGCGAGCGGTGGAACACGGCAAGAATGAATTGGCGTGACCGGGAATTGGTTCTATGAAGCTTATCCTTGCGATAAGGGAACGCCAGGCAGCTGCGCTGTTGACATCAGATATCGCGCCGTTAAGTTAGTGAAGCTGAGCTCTTTTTTTTTTTTTTTTTTTTTTGAAGTGGATATTTTGCCGGCTGTCGGCATTTTGTTCTCACGTCAGTTTTGCCGGCACAACGGTGGCGCTGCCGCCTTCACAACTAGCAAAGTGCCGGCAAAATTACCGGAGCAGAAAATGCCGGCAGCCGGCATTATTCGACTGTTGTGAGTTATGCAAGAAACCGGCAATTTATGGTCCAGTTAATTCTGCCGGAAGATAAAATGTTTTACGGAAAGCGAATGCACTGCCCTGCGTGGATACATGTCCGGCAGTAGAGCCACTAAATAAGTTCATCTAGTGGCTAGGTAGGACCTCCCGCGCCCTGGACACATAGACGGCTGCTAGCGGATGCCCACACTGCCTCGTTACATTGCGCAGGTGCGTTCGACATAGCCTCCAGCAGGGGCCACATACATCTCTACGGGCGAAAGTACCTGCTCGACAAAATTTGATTAATTATGCCGACAGTTTTTACGCCTGTTAATTATGCCGACCACTGATCACGCCGAAGGACTGTCAAATGGCTAGCTGGTACTTGTTCTCAGCGCGTGTCCTGTCCCCCTTTTTTTTCTAAGTACGTCGTCGTTGCGCTATTTTTCCATCATGAACTGATCACGCCGACACAGTCAACACTACGGTGGGTCCGCCATCGCAAAGGGTGCCGGCATTACAATTCAGTATACCGTAATTACCCGATTCTAACGCGCACCCGATTTTCCAGGCAAAAAACCGAAAGAACTTGCACTCCGATTGCAACGCGCAAGGCACATTGTGAGCAATAAAAACGAATGCGAGAGAAACGGACGATTTATTTCCCGAAGTAATCTCACTCACCTCACTCCTCATCGCTCTCCGAGAGCTCCTTGTCGCCTTCCGCTGACCGCAACATCTTGTCATCGGTGCCGTCAAGCGCGTTCGCGATGCCACGCTTCTGAACGAACGTTCAACCATGTTCGATGGGATCGTGGACCACGCGTCGCACGCCCATCCCGCGAGCTTCTCCAGAGGCGCACGCTTCAGCCAACCGCTCGTTGTGAACGCGTGGGAGCCGCTTGTAAGCCGCGGAAGCGGCGCACCTTCGTTTTGCCGCTGCTGCCATTGCTGTTACCAAGCGCGCAACTGGAATAATTTGACGATTTGTGTGAACGCCGATAGAAAAGCCTAGGCGCCTAGGTCCGAAAAATTGTTGCTAAAAGCTTTGGCGCCATCTTGAGATGGTGATGGCGATGGGTGGGACGAAATTTCTGCTGTTTCGGCAGTTTCAGTTTCGTATCCGCATGAGATTTTTCGCTCTATTTTTGCGGAAAAAAAGGTGCGCGTTAGAATCGGGTAAGTACGGTATGCTGGGCACAATACGTGCATTCGACAGTATGCAGTGACTGCACCGGCACATTACAGTACGGGATCTTAACAAGAGCCGGGCATGCGCGGACATTGAGTAGTGGGATTTTTGTATTCTGCAGGACTGGCTTTTTATTAAATAACTTTAGAATATTCGGAACGAGATCCGGAGCAGTTTAGTGGTTTAGTGCTGCTAATAGAGAGTTTTAGCAGTGCGTATGCTCCGGCCGTTACGTTCGTTACGTTGCTACCGGGTTTACCGGGACCCGACTGCGCATGCGCCATTTGTTCCGTACGCGGCCGGCGTCTCTCCCGGCGCTCTGCTTCCGTGTTACCGTATCCGCAGCCCGCAACCGGCTTGCGTTGCTCTGGTCGGCTCGGGTGTTGGGAACTTTAGGCTTAGCGTCCTGGCGAATATTTGATCGCCGCTATCTGTGCAACTGCGAATGACAATCCGTAACACAACTTTTCACCACACTATCATCCCCTTTCTCGCATGTGAAACTTTATTTGAGCTACAACTGCCGTTTGAGCGATCGGTGATCAAGACATCTGCGTAGCCTGTTTCGATGCTTCCGCGCAGGTATCGCTATCTCTCGGCCGCTCGGCGCACCGCGCGCCGCGGCATCCACGGCCGGTCAGCATAGGCTTGCATCGTGGCAGATATCTGATCGCCGCTTTTAAAATAAGCCCTGAGAACAATCCCTAGCACAATTTTTCACCACACTAACACCTACTTTCTCGCAGGTGGAACTTCGTTTTAGCGATCAGATTGATTCGGAAGAGCAGCGACAAGCGGTTGCTACCGTGGTCTGCGCCGGTTCGAGCCGCTGAGTGTGCCGAGCTGGCAGGCGCGACCGGCGTGTGCGCGGACTGTTTCCGATGCAGAAAACGCTTCAATATTGCCTGATTTATCCATTTCTTGCGTACAAACGCGCGGAATCTACAAATTCAGCTCAGCGATCGTCGTAGTTGACCATGGAGCAAAAACAGTGGGCGGAGCGGCGCCGACGAGGCATCGCACACCCGCATCGGGCCATGTGTCTCAAATTCACGCGTACGACTAGTCGTGGTGACAGTCGTAACGATCAGTCGCATACGAATCGCGTGTACCAATCGTACATGTGTCTAGCGCTTCAATCGGGCAAGGCCAAGGCCATTCCTCCACGTGAACGGCGCGCGACCATGTCGTCACCTGCACTCGCTCTGGTGCCGTCGCCCCCGCCGCAGCCCCTGCCTCACTCACAATGCGTTCGGCCCAGCGCGATTTATTTTAGATTTGCAATGCTTTAGGGGAAACTGCGTTGTTTATTTACGTATTTTTAGCGTGTGGATTTTTACCGTTCGTTCCGTGTGACGGCTAATCAGCCGTCACACGGAACGAACGGTACGACGCTACGGAGTGGTAAAACACGCTTTCCGTCTCACTACACGGAAAGAACTCGGTACGTGCGCGCGCATGCGCAGTCGGGTCCCGGTAAACCCGGTAGCAACGTAACGAACGGAACGGCCGGAGCATACGGACTGCTAAAACTCTCTAATTTCCCGACACAGGAGCTCACGGCGGGTCTGCCTTGCGGGCCGTGAAATGTCTCCATGCCGTTCACTATAGTTCACGGATGGCTTCCTCCTCCCGATGAGGAGGCCCATAGCCTCCTTTACACTTTCTATGGGAGGCCTAGACAAAGTCGCCACCCGACGAAACCATTCATTTCAGCGAGGTAGCAAGCGCCGTGGTATCATGTGGCGTGGTAGTCCGTGGTCGCGAGCAAATAGGAGATACGGAGCACACGCCAGCCGTGGTAGCCGGAGTAGTTTCAGTAGATGAAGTTATGTAGTGACACTAGCCGGTAGCACCATAGAGTTACTTGGTAAGTAAGAAAATCCATGGGTAGCACAGCAGAACAGGGCCGGTAGTGCCAGTGCCAACGTTACTAGATAGGTACGTTGTGCCACTGCCGGAAGGGAGAACCGGCGAAAAGAAAAAAAAAAGAAAAAAAGAAACGGAACCAGAAATTGAGACTTGACGTCACAGAGACAGCCATACTGCCGGCATAAAAACAGTCGCGGAAAAATGCCGGCTGCCGGTTCGCGCCCCCGGTAGGGGCGTGTTGCGAAAGTAGCATCTCGACGGACTGCTATATGGTGGCCACAGTGAAGCCGCAATGCATAACCCTTTACGGCCCAGCCCACACAAACGTGTGGGTCAACGAATTCGTTTACTTAGTGGCGCCTGTTCCGGTTTCGGTTTCACAGCCCTGAGTAGTCGCTGCGAACACTTCCGAGACTTTATTGGTTTCGGTAGTTCATTCATTTTGCCACCAGGGGGCGAGAAATCGCACATTAAAAATGGCGCCCCAGCGGGCAAGATTACGCTAGCCGCCTTCAAGATAAAAACTGATATTTCTTCTTGCTATTCTCATATTGTCTGAATAACAAGCGTAAGACACGACTTGCAGGACTTGGAAAAACACGATCGGCTAAAAAATACACCCGTTCCCTTCGTGTGCGTTCCGTCATCACGCTTGAAAAATGAACCCACACATATGTGTGGGCTGGGCTTTCGTCGTTACGAAAATTTTGCTGGGCGGTATAGGCTGGCGGGCTCGTGCACTGCAGCGCTAGCGATAAATATTTTTTTCTTGCTTTCTTGGTGTCTCAATTATTCGCGGTCTTGTGCTGGCTCGTTGGTAATGTTTTCCGGCACCTTAACCTTGAAATAGTTCCGTAATTACTTGTGATAATATTATTATTTATAATTATTAATTACAATAATTAAAACATCATTGTTATTTATTTTCACAGAATCCTATTTATAATGCAAGTACTCCTGAAAACAATATGAAACTTATAAATAATACGTAAAAATGCAGTTTTTCTGCGCCTGATGCCGTTTTTAAGGTATTCTTACTATGCGCGGATCATACGAATAGAAGCCCAGCCCACACATATGTGTGGGTTTGTTTTCTGTATGAAATACTCTGAGCTTTCCATTTTAACTTGTCGAAGCATCATTAGTAAGGGGTAAATACACAAAATTTAATTACTTGTGGCCATTTTTTCTAAAATATTTTTGTTGGGCAGGAAAGGGATAATATTCCCAACAACAATGCAGTCAGCCGTTTAGAATGACATCGTGGGTTGGGATCCCGACTTTCGGGCTTGCTTTTTGAAACGGAGGAGCGAAGCGAAGAATTGCGCGTACAAATAAGGTGTAGTCTGCGCCAAAAATTAAGAAAAACCAAGTAGTCAAAATTATTTGGTCGTTGTCCCGGATTAATTGGTGCCCAGTTGTAATCTTGCCACGTTAATGATAAGAATTGAAAATCTAGAAGAAAGCTGTAGGTGTAACTTCACTGTAGTGTTTCAGATGGCATTGCGGCTGAAAAGCCCGATCATCTGATAACAATTAGGCCGGCTGAAACTAGATCGCATTTAAAAGGAAAAAAAAAGAAAAAAAAATCGAATGCAGGGAATGGGTGCCTTGCATTGTTTGCTGGTGCTGAATCATCTACTTTTTAAAGCAAATCGCTAACATCGCTAAATCTGAGCTTTAAAATGCAATAATGTGGGAACGTCAGGATCCGTCGCACAACGGAGCCGTTGAAGTACT